>CAEFZX010028014.1:0-23214 GCA_903066825.1 Alfaro cultratus | reverse complement strand
TCCAACAGGCTCCAGTTGGTTCCAACCAGTTCCAACTAGTTCCAACAGGCTCCAGTTGGTTCCAACCGGTTCCGACCAGTTCCAACAGGCTCCAGTTGGTTCCAACCGGTTCCGACCAGCTCCAACAGGCTCCAGTTGGTTCCAACCGGTTCCGACCAGTTCCAACAGGCTCCAGTTGGTTCCAACAGGTTCCGACCAGTTCCAGCAAGCTCCAGCCAGTTCCAACCGGTTCCTACCAGTTCCTACCGGTGCTGCTCAGTTCTCCTGCAGCCAGACTGTCGGTTCCGTCATGTAAACATGCTACTTACACTTACAGAGCCTCCTTCACAGGGACTGGGTGTCGAAATGTACAGAGAGACGGTAAACACTGCGGCAGGAGGCGTGAACATGGAGAGCATTGCACAAAACGGCCGCACTCTGTTCGCTCTGCAGCCCAGCTCATCTTTAAGAAAATAAATAAATCATCTCATCAGAATAGTTCTGCATCAACAGAAAGACGGACATGGAAGACTGAACCGGCCAAAATCCAGAAAAAATATGCAAAAATGTATAACCGGATCAATAAATATATCAATATCTATGGAAGATGAATTAAATCCTGAAGTGTCTTGTTTTGTTTACATTTTTCCTGTTTTTTCCTCTTTTAGACAAAAGAAATACAACTTTTTACTATTTTTAAGAAAGCCTCCACTGATCTCATAATAGAAACAGAAACTTTTAAAATACACAATTTAATTTGTCAGATTAAAACAGCCTTTTGAAAATAACCTTTAGGCTGTTATTAAACATACTTTTCATTAAGCCCACATTTCTGTATTAAGCATGTTTTTAATTGATCTGGTGTAATATTCTAATTTTAAATGTCATGTTTTCATTAACTGTAAGTGGAAAATCATCATATTATAAATAAAGACTTTCACACATCAATCTATGTTTAATTAACCCCTAAAATTTGTTTCATAGTCAATCAACTTTATTTCTATAGCAAATTTTGAAAACACAGTGGGAGCCAAAGTGCTTTACATTAAAACAGAAAAAAGTAAAAGGATGTGATAAATATTAAATAAATATACAAATATAAAAATAGAGAAATATAAAATAGTGCTGAATAAAAAATAATATTCTAATTTATAGAATGAGTCTATTTATATTAGAGCCGTGAGTTTAAAGTGTTATTTTGATTAATTAATTACATTGAGTTTAATACTTTAATCATTTTAACTCAGTTAATCTAATTTTTCTTTAAAAAAAATTAAAACTAAAAAAATCTAATTTTTCAAGACTTTAAAAAGTCTTGAAATCAGAACTTTTATTTTGGTCATGTATGTCATTTTATTCAATAATTTAGCAAAATGCTGCTTAACTTGTCAATATATAGTTTTAGATTAAAATATGATTAATTAGTTACAGATCCTGTAATTAACTTGATTAAAAATGTAAATCCAGTCCCACTGCTACTTTAAATATTTTTGACATATTTTTTATTTATGAATTATTTACATTGATCAAATTAAATGTTTTCCTGATTTTGGCAGTTTCAGCCTTCCATATCGGGCAGCAGGCTGTTTAAATGTTGCGATGTTTGGATATTTTTCACCGTTGGATAGGCTCAGGAGGTGGAAAACAAATTAAAATCTAATCCACTAACATGTCGAATGACGTCATCTGCTCTTCATGCTAATCTGAACGTCGCCTGGAAATATAAAAAAAGTTTACCTTGGCTTCACCTGCAAGGAAAAGATACAAAATCACTTTAGAAAGTTTACAAAGTGTTATTTTGGGTAAGCGACTCAAGTCTGTCATGATATCATAGCAGTGTTGACGTGTTGAGCAATTTTAGGTTGACGTTTACAGTATGTAAGAGCTACAAAGTAAAAAAGGATTTTTACTGATTTCTCATTGTTTCAAGCTGCTACTGAAAACAATCCTGACCTCATTCTGACTCCTGTTGTTTCTCAGCATCTTCCTCCACCTGGAAGATAAAAACCCTGAAATGTCAGAGTTTAATTTTAATCGGAGGTTGTTTTTTCAGGTCGGTTCAGGGTTTTGTTCCTCACAGTCTGTTTAGCAGCCGGTAGTTTCAGTAGCTTCAGAGTTAAAATACTGAACAACAACAATAACATTTCATCTGGTACTTTCTGCTTCTTGTTCTCTATTTCTACTGGATCCAGTGTTACATTATAGCAGAACCAGCTTTAAATATTGCACAGAAGTGAAGTTTAACACCATGTTAGAGACAGCTGGGGCGGTTTGTACAGCTAGAAGCCTGAAAACCACATTTATGTGAGTTTCTTTCCCTTAAGGCATCTTTGCCATGCGAGCATCAACGTGAACGTGTTGATGGCTGGAATGAGTGTCTAAATGACAGATTTTCTGTAAACTAATACTGTTGTGTCGTTCTACTGCTGCAGCAGTGGGCAAGTCCGTTAGCATGCACGCTAACTGAGCAGATGGCTCAGAATCACAGGTGGATTCTGGGTATTTCCCTTTAACAGGTTGGTTGTGTTTTGTGCATGCAAAACCGTCCTCCGACAGAGACTAGGCGCTAAAGAGACGCGTCTGAAGTCATTTTCCTGCTAATTAATCACATTTTGGGACTATTTTTCCTCCTCTGAAACGTTTTCAGCGTCCGGTCTATTTACAGCGCAGATGGAGGATCTGCTGTGGTAAACACGTGTGATTTTAGCGTTTTGTAAACATTTGACTCTTTTTCTCCACCTCCTCAGAGTAAAACATGAAAGTCGCTGCAGACAGGAGGGAATATGTTTCATCTTTTAGGCCAGCAGTGAACCCGCCCGGGCGTGATGTCACAGCCCAGCTCATTTCAAAACCTGCTCAGTTTCTCCTCCAATGATCTGTTTACATATGAACACGTGTCTGTCGTCGAGTCGCGTTAGACCGGCCTCTGCGCTCTCCGGAAACTAGAAGCCCTTGATGTGGCAATAGGCTTCCAGGCTGGAGAAGAAGATGTAGAGCAGCCAGAGGCCGAGGAAGAGCATGGTGGTGACCAGGCGCGACGCCCTGGGGCCGCCCAGCTCGCCGCCGATGGAGGGCCGGCGCCGGAACAGCAGCACTGCCATGCAGATGAACGCGAAGATGGTGAAGAGTGTGACGGAGAAGGCCAGCGAACCCGGATCCACCTTGAACTGCTTCCCCTTGATGGCCCAGTAGATGGCGGCCACCGACCACGCCACGCCGATCCCCAGGAAGACGTTGACGGCGTTGCTGCCGGTGACGTTGCCCACAGACGCGTCGGCGTGCTGGTCCTGGATGGCGGCCACTTTGCTGGCGAAGGTGTCTGCAAGGAGAGGAGCAGAAAATATTTCACCTGTGGACAGCAGAACCGAACAGCCACTCAGGATCACAGGGGTTTGCTTTGCTGAAAGATTCAAAACGGCGGCCATTTTTTAAAATGGTCGTCAAGAATAATTTATCTCTGCACTAAACTTGCCAATATTTCTAACAAATTAATAATTTATCTGTCAAGTCATACATATTTAGAACCATGAACTCATAGATATTTTCTTGATCTTGTGTTTCCTTTTTCAGAAGGAAATAGTTTCAAAATGGCTGCCATGGAAAATACATGTTATAGTTATAGTAGTTATTTCCAGTTAAAGCCACAGCTAACCAAACGGTTAGGTTCACTAACAACTAACTCGCTAAGCAAGAATCTTAGCTATGCTAACGGTAAACTGCTAAACACAAAATAAGGATAAATAGCAGAAATTAACACTGAACCTCTAAAGACATAAAAAGTTATCAGAAGCTAAAGCTAAATTGTTAAGCATAAAAAAAACTAGCACAATCAATCAATCAATCAATTTTATTTATACACCACCCTCCACACTAAGAGCAGCTCAAAGTGATCAATAAAAACAAACAAAAACAAACAATTATCCACCGCAACCCCACATGGAAAAACCCAGAACTGCATGGAAAATGCACAGCTAAGCAGAAATGATTCGATTCAGGAAATACAGTTAAAACGTCGGATCTTGAGTCTCTGCTCTTAAAGACAGCAACATTTTCTACGGCCCTCAGGGTCCCTGGCAGACCGGGGGCCTTAACACTGCAAGAAATGCTAAACTGCAAATCACAAAACTTTCAGCAGAAGCCAATACTACACCGCTAAATACATAAAAACAAAGAAGCTAAACTGCTATACACAAATAAATTGTACAGAAACTAATAATAAGTGACTAAAAACATTAAAAAAATCGCAGAAGCCAACAATAAACTCCAAAATCAACTGAAAAGACCAGATAAGATGAAAAACAGCCACAAAAAGACAAACAATCACACAATGATACTAAAATAAAAAATAAAACCCAACTAAAAATTATCTAATAATCTGGAAAAAAATCACATATTTCAACCAGTCATTTTCAAGCAAAGATATTACAAACAAGAAGCAAAGACAGAAAACTCCAACTAGTTCAAAAAGGAAGATATATATAGATATATAGATATATTATATAGATATAATGACCATAAAGGAAGCAGAGAAACATGAGACCCACCTGGGATGGAGGTTCCCAGAGCCACGAACACCACGGCGGTCACGGTGTCCTGCAGCCCCACGGTGCAGCCGAAGTGCGACGCCAGGTCGCCGATGATGGCGGTGAGGAAGCCGATGGCGCTGATGGACACGACGAAGCAGGCCCAGCCGTTCCAGTACTCTGTGGGCGGGACGCAGGCGAACAGAACCTTCCAGAAGACGGTGAGGAAGTGCATGACGTAGTCGTAGCAGGACGGGAGCCGCTCCTCTCGCCCTTCCTCCTCATCGTCTCCATCACCTGCAGCAGAGGTCAAAAGGTCATCAGTATAAGATGCCCTTCTTAAGCCAACTTAAAAATATAGAAAACAAGAAGATCCTCCTGTGTTATAAGTGAAAAGAACTAGTGCTTTTTATCAAAATTCAAGAATTATTGATCTAAAACAAGTTTGTATGTGTTGCTTATGTTAGTTTTGTCTTATTTTAAGTGTATTTGCTCTAGAAATTAGACAAAAATGCTTAGTAAGAGTTTGTATTTTTGCAGTGTTGTTAACTTAAATAAAACAAAGTTTGTGCCCTAAATCAGAAGCTGCTTCCTGTTAAACCTGCTTGTAACCACCAAACAAACCTCCATATCTGTGCTTCATTACTTCATCTGCAACATGAGAGCTTAGAGATAATAAACCAACATATTACCAAGTATTTTTAGTTTTTACAGCAAATTTCTTAGTTAATCTGAAATAAGACAAACCAAACTTACATGCTTTTTTAGAGTAAATAATTCCTTAATGTTGATGAAAAGTACTAGTTCCACTGGGAGATTATTTCAAATATAAAATGGAAAAACTGTCTTGCTATAAATGAAATAATCTGCCAGTTTAAGCAGTTCTTTTTCACTAATTTTAAGGAATTATTTACGCTGATCAAGCTCCTATATTTTGATTAAAGGTTACTAATAAGCTAGTTTTGTCTTGTATCAAATGAACTAAGATAGTTGCACTATAAAACTAGACACAATATTTGACATTCTGTGTAAAAATCACACTTTTTCCAAACCGTGGCATCAAATAGACACAATAATAACATCTTTATTAGACTCATCACTGCACAGACTCAGACTGGTCTGAGCAGCTGATGCCAAACTGGGAGCAGCTGGACGCAGGCGGCCATGTTGACTCACCTGCGCTGACGGTGACCGCCTCCACAAACTGCTCCCTCCAGGAGTGAGTGCCGATGACCAGCGCCAGGTTGGTCTTCTTGATCAGCTTGTCCACGGTGCTCTGCCAATCAGAAGCAACGACTCAGGAATCTTTAAAGTTTCAGTATGAAACCCGTATAAAAACTATTTTTTACATATTTGTTGAAACTGTCACTATGTCACGACGGTTTATTATGCGACAAATAAGCTGTGGAAAAATCAAGCTCCTCTGCCTTGTCCCAGTACTAATTAGAAACAACCAATCAGAGCAAGAAGGCGGGTCTTAGCCCTGTTATTTGCTCTCTGCTACATGCAGCTAACAAACATGATGTTTTAACAAACGTGAAAAATATGTATTTTTATTCGCTACATGTTCTTTATTGTTGAGCAGGTAAAACAGAAACAACAACCAACAGTCCTGCTAATCTGACACTTTGCTTCGTCCAGATGGTTTGGGATCCTGGCTGCTGAGAAACGATTTCTTCCTGGAGATGTGGCCTGAGGTTTTAAATTTTACCCAATTGTTCACGTTCGCCGTATGTAACGAATCAGTTCGACGCTATGAAGCTAAATGGGAATTTCCTTCGCTGTAAACAACCAGAGAGAGACGTGCCGATCCGAACGAGGCGGCGGCTAAATGTTAATTCAATATTTAGAAGTGTGACCAACAAGGACTGAACGGCTTTGTTCACTTCCTCCGCTGTCATCGACAAACTACAGGCAAACTATAGGTAAACTACAGGCAAACTACAGGTAAACTACAGGCAAACTATAGGTAAACTACAGGCAAACTACAGGTAAACTACAGGCAAACTACAGGTAAACTACAGGCAAACTACAGGTAAACTACAGGCAAACTACAGGCAAACTACAGGTAAACTACAGGCAAACTACAGGCAAACTATAGGTAAACTACAGGCAAACTATAGGTAAACTATAGGTAAACTACAGGTAAACTACAGGCAAACTACAGGTAAACTACAGGCAAGCTACAGGCAAACTACAGGCAAACTACAGGTAAACTACAGGCAAACTACAGGTAAACTACAGGCAAACTACAGGCAAACTATAGGTAAACTACAGGCAAACTACAGGCAAACTATAGGTAAACTACAGGCAAACTACAGGCAAACTACAGGCAAACTACAGGCAAACTACAATTCTAAAATAGCAGAAAATTAAAGTCATCAGTTCTCCTTCTGTTTGCTGATTGAAAATCCAGGTGAATGGGAGAAGTCCAGACTGTGCTGCAACATCAATTTCAGAAATTTAATTTTAAAAAGACAAGGAAATTTTCATGTTTTTTCTAGAAGATTTCTCAAAATTTCTGAGATTTTCTAGTAATTGTTCAATTTAAAAGTAATATTTACCACTTATTTTTCTTGTAATGTTGGAAATTTAATGCTTTTTTGTTAACATTAGCTTCCACTTCCTGCAGAAGAAAATGTATTCATCCTGTTTTGTGCATGTTTTAAAATAGAAATAAAACGGTGATTTTTATTTTTTTTTAAATGACCTAAAAAATCTAATACATTAATATAAAATCTATGGTTGTCTTTTCTCAAAACATTTGTGGCTCTAGACAAGTTTTCTTTGGCTGAACTGAAACTTCAGTTTGGTTTGTAGAGGTTGCAGTTGCAGTGCAACCAGGTGGCCAGTAGAGGGCAGCACAGGGAAAGGAATGACTCCGCACCTTGAACTCGTAGGACTCCTCGATGACGACCTCCAGGCGGCTGTGCTCCCCCAGGATGGGCTTCCCCATCTCAGCGATCCGCCGGGCCTCCTCCTCCTCGGCGCTCAGCTGCCCCTCCGCCGCCTCTGGAGGGGCAGGAGGGTAAAAACACATAAACAACCCGAGCAACGAGCGTCACGTCTTCCCTCTAAATCCAGGATCAATAACAGATTAGGCTTCAGCGTTTTGTTAATCCCTGTGAAGTCAGATTTGTTCTCAAAGCCGGGATCACACTTTGGTCTGAACTCTGGAGCGTTTCAGCCGGAAGTGAGGATGAAATCTGACAGAAACAAACTTTAATCTCCAGATTGAATAAAAACTGAGTCATGAAGTTTTTTAATTCATAACAGTTTAGAGTTTAGTTCAATCAACAAATGAGGTTCAAGATGATGACAAATGGACAGATGGTTTCAATTTGAACAGAAATGATTGATGGATGAATGGATGAATGAATGGAAGGATGGATGGATGGATGGATGGATGGATGGATGGATGGATGGATGGATGGACGGATGGATGGATGGACGGACGGATGGATCATTGACTCATGATGAAAGGTGGAGAGTCTAATAAATATAATCGAATCATTTTAATTGCGTCCCAATAGAACCAAACTGATTGGCCACATTATCTCCTTCTCTGTGTTCTGGATTGATAATCTGTATTGATAATCTGAACCAAGCTCTCCTCTAATCCCAGAGGAAAGGCGGGTTAAACAGGAAACCAGTTAATCTGAGGAGCCGCAGAGCAGAGCGGGAAGCAGCAACTGTTTCTGTTTCTGCTGGGCTCACACTCACTCCAGTCCATCTGCCAGCTCCTGGCCCAGTCTGGTACTGGTCCTCCGCCAACCAATCAGAGCTCACGTTGGACGAACAGACAAGGAGCCAATCAGGGGACGGAACAGACAAGGAGCCAATCAGGGGACGGAACAGACAAGGAGCCAATCAGGGGACGGAACAGACAAGGAGCCAATCAGGGGACGGAACAGACAAGGAGCCAATCAGGGGACGGAACAGACAAGGAGCGCTCTGAGGTTCCTGACTGCAGCAGGACGTTTTCTCTGTCAAACTTCTGCTGCTCTCGGTTTTAAACGTGTCCCATCTCTCTTGCCGTAGTTTTGTAACTAATGTATTTTGACAGGAAGTGTCGTTTATATTCAGATCTGGAACCAGAAGACGTTTGCACACAAATCACAAAATCTTATCAAATACATTTGTTTAGTTTCTTGTGGAAATATGTTAGTTCACTTGAAATTAAACAAAATCAACTTAAAAAAGAAGATTTTCAGCAAGGCATAGGAATTTGTTTAAAGTAAACAATTCCTTAAGATTAGTGAAAAACTGCTACTTAAACTGTCAGATTATTTCACTTTTATCAGCTCATTTTCCCGTGTTTAAAGTGAAATAACCTGCCAGTGGAACAGGAACTTTATTTTAATGAATATTAAGGAATTATTGACTTAAACAAGCTGTTATATTTTGCTGAAAAGTGATTTGTAAATTTGTTTTGTATTATTTTAAGTTTACTAAGACATTCGCACTAGAAACTGCACAAAAATGCATGGTAAGATTTTGTGTTTTTGCAGTGCAATGCTGGGATTCTCGCTGCTTGTTGGTGAAAATAAATAAATCTTCAAAGGAAATGTTGAAGTTATGCAGGTAAAAGAGAGCGAAGTCGGGCTGAATTTATCCTCCGACTCCTTTAATTGGAGACAAATCTGCTGCTGCTCCTCTGATAGAAAACAGTTGCAGTTTTCTGTGATTAAATGTGAGATGTCACCTAATGTGAGGGAACCTAATCCGCATTACGCTCTGATACTCTATGTAAAAATAAAATGTGAAAATAATTAGAAGATGAAACTGAGCACACATTTCCTGAGCAGTTTAATGAGGTTCAGCGTAAAGCAGGAGGAATAATCAGACTTACCCTGGTTAAGCAGCAGAGCTGAGGACAAAATAACACAAGAGTCACCAGTTATTCTTCATCAGAAGTTTAACAAAAAAGTTTAATAGATCATTTCATTTATAATATATAGATAAAAAGAAGCACCGTACTAGTTCCAGCTCAAGATGATCTTTTATATATAATAAAATGTTTTTCCTGTGCTATATTGTGCTAAATTTGATGAATAACTGAAAATATGGGAAAATGTCTGTAAGTGAAATAATCTTCCAGTAGAACGACTTATTCATAAATATTAAGGAAATATTTACTTAAAACAAGCTTCTAAGTTGCTGAAAAGTTACTTTTAAGTTAGTTAAAACTAACTTAAATTTTAACTAATGTATAGTTAGTTAGCTAAGTTTTAAGTAACTGCGTTTTAACTCACTAACTAGTTTGAACTAACTATACTTAGATTTAAATAATATTAGTTGGTTTTAACTCAATATTAAGGAACTATTAAAACAAACTCCTAAAAAGTTGCTGAAATGTTACTTTTAACTAACTGTTTAGTTAGCTAAAACTATACATTTAACAGGTTAACTAGTATTTAGTTTGTTAATGCAATTAAAAACTGTAGTTTTAACTAACTATACGTGTAAATGTTAAGTGCAATTGAAATTTATTTTAACTACACTTGACATATTTCAAGTGTAATAATGCATTTGCACTAGAAACTTGACTAAAAATACTTGCAGTTTTCAAAATTGCTTACAAATATTTCTAAAGTAGAGAGTAAAGTAAAGCACAAAACGTAAGATAAAAATGTAAGTTTGTTTTAAATGTAAAATCTTGTCTCACCTGAGATTCCTCTCTTCAGCCAGCGCGGCTCCTCCAGAACGATGAAGAAGTTCTCATGTTTTTCATACTCTTCATCGTCGATTATCCTCACCTGGATGGTCTGACTGCAAGGAGCACAAACAGAGCGTCAGCGCCGCCAGGCAGTGAACACCTTCCACCAGCAGGGGGCGATCGCTGCAGGAGCCAAACACCAACTGGTTTCCGTTTCCTGTCTGAGCCGAACGTAACGACAGTTAATAACCGGAACTGGGTACTAACTAGTTACATTTACATGAGTAGCTTTTGGAAATAAATTACTTTTAGCAGAATTTTTACTTTTACTTGAGTAAAACTTCTGGATCTTCTCCCCAAAACATACAACTTTAATGTTATGAAAGCAAACTGCAGAGATAAACCAGTCCACCGAAAATGTGATTTATTTTATTTTTAAGCTTGAATGTCTCCTTGTGTCCACTGAGTTTTGCACACGGAACATTTATAGCCTTGAAATGCATTTGTATTTTACTGCACTGCCATGATCTCACTTCAAAAAATAAAGAAAAACCATCCATCCATTTTCTAACACCCTTGTCCCTAGTGGGTCGGGAGGTGCTGGTGCCTCTCCGGCTACGTTCAGGGCGAGAGGCGGGGTCACCTGGACAGGTCGCCAGTCTGTCGCAGGGCAATAAAGAAAAACCCAAGATGTAATTGGATTCATTCAGGAAGAATTCACCGGGTTTTTTATTTGCACGGTGAGTAAAATGCTGCAGCTGCATACATAAAGTCACGCTAATCAAACTCTGGTCCGCCTACAAACTTCGGTCTGAGTTTGAACTCTGGTTCGGTCCGAATGCACATAATCACCAAACGGACTGGAGAGCGCTCCAAAAGCAGGAAGTGGACTACGGCGCAGGGCATTCTGGGTAAAAACAACCAGAACAAACGAGCTAGCCTAGCGACAGCTTGCAGTTCTGCCGGATATCAACGGCATGTGAAAGAATAGTCTGATTAGGCAGTGAAATAAATTTGTGGTTCAACCTTTTAGTTATAGTTTTATGACATGTTTCTCAAATTACCTCATTTTGCTCGACATCCTCCATATAAAATCCAAACCACTGCCAAATTATTGATTCAGCCGTTTCTCTTAGTAATTAAACGAGTTTATCTGATTCCTCTTCCGTTAGTCTCATTATACTCAACGGTTGCGATGTAGCCATTTTAACTATCGTGAATTGAAAATATCGCGACACTTCAAGAATACTCGATACATCGCCCGGCCCTACTTTGATCTAATAATTCTGCTAAAAAATGTTTCTCGTTCAGTTGCCCTTGTCCTCTCCGTGGTAACAGCTGCTGTGCCTCACGTGGTTTGGTCGTTGTTGAACTCCAGCTCCCCGCACGCCTCCTCGTAGTCCTCCCCCGCCATGGCGCTGCCCGACTCGGTGTGGTACGGCAGAACCACGGTGCCTCTGGCGCCTGAGTTTCGCACCACCGTCACCTCCATGGTGCCCACGCTCTCGCTCACGCGCACCAGGCGCTCGCTGAACGTGAAGATGCCGGCGTGGTCGTCGTCCAAGATGGTCACCGTGGCGACCAGGGGCTCGACGAGCCGGGCTTTGGGCGCGCTGCCCGCCTCGTCGCTTTCGAACATCCCCTCGGCGTCGCCGACTCTCAGGTTGAGCAGGCGGATGAAGAAGTGTTCGTCTTCCTCGAAAATGTCGTCGTCGATGATGCCGACCTGCAGACGCGCAGAGGCAGAATTATTTCACTCTTAGCTGTAAAAACTTTCCCAGTCAACCAAAGTCTCACTACAGGTTTCTGACTTCATTTAAGGAAATTTGACTCAAATTCTGTTGTCAGATTAAATATTTGTTGGTTAAATTTACCTGGATTTTTCACCAAACCCTCAACAACCTGACAAACTTTCTCTGAGCAAGTTAAGTAGATAAAGCTTTGAGAATATTGAGATTAATCTAAGAAATTATCTAAAAAAATAAAAACTTGGAAATTTGAAAAGTCAAAAATTTGCTAAAAAATGTATTTTTTAAAATTTACATTAATTTCAGAAATTTTCTAGAAAAAATTTGGAAATTTCAAAGATTGATTAATCAAAAAAATTGATAGAAAAAAATTAAAACATTTTGAGATTAGAAGCTTCAAGAAAAACCCTGAAAATTTCTGTGTTTGAAAACATAAAAATTTGCTTCAACAAAAATCAAAATTTTGATCATCATCTCAGAAATTTTCTAGAAAAAACTTTGAAATTTCTTTTGTTTAAAAAGTCAAAGATATTCGACTTTTGAAACTCCAAAATTTTTTTAGAAAAATTCTAAGATAAACCTCAAAATTTTTGTTTGGATGTTGAAAATTTTCTAGAAAAAGAACCAAAAAATTAGATTATTGTCAGAAAATTTGGTGAAAAACAAGGGAATTCATAAGATTGAATCGTCAAAGATTTGTGGGAAAAAACTCAGAAATATTGACATCAGTCTCAGAAAAAAGGTGCAAATTTCGGAGTTAAAAATTTGCTAGAAAAAATAAAGCTAAACTAAATGTTTTTTTTAGAAAAAGACAAAAGTTTGAAAAGTAGAAAATGTCTGATTTCATGTGATTGTAGTAAAATGACACTGAAACATTAAAATGTGTAATTTTTGCTTAAAAGTGAGGTTGGATAAAACCGGGAGGTTGGTGAGTTGTGAAGGTTTTGTGTTTCTCTCCTCCTGCTGCGGCTCATTGCCTCGCCTCGCATCGCATCGCCTCGCATCGCACCGCATCGCCTCGCCTCGCACCGCACCGCCTCGCACCGCACCGCATCGGCTCGCATCGCCTCGCACCGCATTGGCTCGCATCGCCTCGCACCGCATTGGCTCGCATCGCCTCACACCGCATCGGCTCGCATCGCCTCGCATCGCCTCGCATCGCCCCGCACCGCATTGGCTCGCATCGCCCCGCACCGCATTGGCTCGCATCGCCTCGCACCGCACCGCCTGCTGCGACTCTCATCATCAATCAATCCCTCTTTCCTCTCGCTTTGATCATCTTGGATTTTGCGTCCAGCCTGCAGGATTTCCTGTCTGTGCGCCTCCATGATGCGAAGCCGCATCCTGCGCCGCTGCAGAGCCTCGGTTTGCAACCTGCTGCAGCAGCAATAACTCAGCTTTCACTTTCAGCAGCGAAATGAGCCGCAAACCAAGTTATCAATAAAACTAACAAAAACTGAGACAGAGAAAACATTTTTTGTCAATTGAAATAAATCAAAACTGTAATTAATGTGGAGAAAATGTAACTAAATGGAGCTAATTTTAGTCTATAAGATTAATTAAAACATACTGAAATTAGAGATGATATTCTTTGTTTTCATGTTTTGAATCTATTGGACCTTTGAACTGATGTGAAATGTATTTATTTTTTACAGTTTTGGCTTAATTATTGTTCTGAATATGTTTTTGAGTCTGTAAACTCAAGTTAACAATGAATCAATTATTATTTCAATAATAATTAATCCAATTAAACCCTATAAATGAGCTAAATTTGTTTTATTTTGATAGAAAATAACTCTTAATTTGCTGTTTTAATCCTTCCAGTTTTCTAATTATTCTGAACTTTTTGAATGTTCTGAGTATCCAAACTTTTACCTCAATGCTCTAAATTTAGATTAATGTATTGAAAAAATTAATTATGTATTTCAAACTGGGTAACTTTGTTTTAACATAAGAAAAATATCAAACACAAAGCCTCTCAAAATGAGAAAGTGATGATTAAATGTAACAACTTGTGATTCATTCAGGCTCATATCTGCTGCTCTGAATGAAAAAAGCTTTTAAGAGGCAAATCTGTTCAGCTTTAGAGCTTTAATTGCTCTGTGTTTCAGATAAGCCATTCCTCTCTCTGACGATCGATTTCTCATAAAGACGCTCAAAGAGAAAATCAGAGCGATGGAGAGAAACTCATCGATCCGTCGCGTCGCTCTCAGACCCGATAAGCCAGTTTTTATCTTAAACAGATCTAATTTTTTAAGCCTTTTTAATCTTAACTTCCAGTTGTTTTTTTCTGTTTTAGCCAAACCAAAGTCAGATCTTAACACCGCGTGTTTGGGTCGTTACGTCTCATTAAAACAGACGGAGAAGTACATTTCTGACAAAAGTATCAGGCATTTTCTAGAAAAAAAGAAGAGATTTCTGAGTGTAAATGTCAAAAATCTGCAAGAAAAACTAAAATTTTGAGATTAATCTTAGAAAATCTCCAGAAAAGAACCTGGGAATTTCTAAGTTTTAAATGTGCCAGAAAAAAAAAAAAAATTATCACAGTATTTTTCTAGAAAGTCACTGAAATTTTCTGAGTTTCAAAATTGGAAAATATCTTTTCTAGACATTTTGTGGGATTATCCTCAAAATGTTTGAGTTTTTCTTGCAATTTTTCAACTTTTCAAAGTCAGAAATGTAAATGTTTTTTTCCTAGAAATGTTGTGACATTAATCTCAAAATAATTTTTTTTTTCAATCAAACGTTTGGATTTTCAAACTCATAAATTTTCTTGTCTTTTCTAGACAATTTGTGGGATTATCGCTTTATAGCAGAATCAATTTTCCTTGTTTTTTATAGAAAATTTCTGAAATTAATTTCCAAATGTCTGAGTATTTTGGCAGAAATGTGCTCTGTGTGTAAGACGGCTCTGCCACGCCACCGTAGAATCTTTTGATGGTTTTATTCGCGCTGCGACTCGCCTTGATCTCTTTCCGAGTGTCTCCGGGTTTGAACACCAGCGTTCCCTCGCTGTAGTCGTAGTCGGACCCGGCGTTGGCCGAACCGTCTTCGGTTCTGTAATCCACGTAGAAAGTGTTCTCCCCCAAACCGCCTGCAGGCCGAAAACACAACAGCAGTCAGAAAACTGGAAAAACAAACACGGAGGAGGAAGCATCATGCTGTGGAGTCACTAGGCTGAGAAATAAACGGTCCTGGTTCCTAGACTGATAATAACCCAAAACATAAAATCAGATAAAAATCAACCAGAGAATCACATCAGGCGGTTTATTCAGTTTCTGGGTAAATTTGCAGGTTTCAGGTTGTTTCTAAAACCTCTTTGAAATGACTGCAAACCTGTAAACACACAAAGCTAACAAGTCACAACATTTTAAATATGAAGGAATGGAGCATAAATCAGAGACAAATTATGCTGCAAAATAAAGAAATCTAAAGGTTCTGCATATAAAGTCATATTTTATTAAAAACCAAAAGTTCTCATCAAACGGAGCAGAGATGAGAACGACAGAGTTTAGGGCCAGACTAAAACTTTTTTACTTTTGTTTATGAGAATAAAACCAGAATAAACTCACAATATGAGAATTTAAAAAAATGCACAATCATAAAATTAAAATATAAGAAAATAAAGTCATAATAGTAATATGAGAATAAAGCTACAATATTATTAGAATAAAGTTACAATATTATGAGAATAAAGTTATAATATTATGAGAATAAAGTTATAATATTATGAGAATAAAGTTATAATATTATTAGAATAAAGTTATAATATTATGAGAATAAAGTTATAATATTATTAGAATAAAGTTATAATATTATTAGAATAAAGTTATAATATTATTAGAATAAAGTTATAATATTATTAGAATAAAGTAGTCATATGACCAGAATGAAGTCAAAATAATGCAAGATTAAAGTCGCAATATTACAAGAATGAAGTTATAATTTTCTGAAAACTCCTATGCAAGAAATTATAAAAATTTAAAATAAGGAATATTGAGAATCTTGTATAATTAAAATTCACAAATGATGAAATATTTCATCTTTTAACACATCAGTGGCCGAACTTTCAAACTTTTGATCAAACGGCTGTTTCTCCTAAACTTCTGACTCTCCTCTGGTAATATTTTATCTTTATTCTCATATCACCATGACTTTATTCCTCATGTTGTTATTATTTTTCCCATCCACTGAAAGGGCAGCGCCTCCCAAGATGGCTGACCTCCAGCCATGTCTCATCTTGTTTGTCTTTTTATTTTGTTTTTGGATGGGCTGGACTGAAATGTCAGTTTTCCACCTGAGGGAATAACGAGGGATATTTTATTCTATTCATGTAAACACAGACAGTCTAATTCTTTTTGTGTCATAATTAATCTTGAACTGTTGAGGAAGTGAAGGTTTTGTCTTTCCGGTGCTGTTCCTACCGTGGCAGACCACGGCCAGCGTGACAACGCCGCAGTTCTCCATGCACTGACTGTGGGCCGTTTCGAAGGAGATGTGGCTGCAGACGGCCAGGTCGTCTTCCTCAGCCTCCTCTTCGTCGGCCACCACCACGCGCCGCGCGTTGTCGGCGGCGTGCCTCTTCAGGACGTTTCCGGCTCCGATCATCATCCGGGTCGCCTGGCGGTGACGAGGCGAAGCAAACCCGGCGTTTAGGGCGGGACTTTGCGGTACAAGGTGCGGTTTGCGGTGAGGCAGGTGGGCGGAGCTTACCTGTATGCGGTAGAAGGCGCGGCTCTTCTGCTGGTGCAGCAGCGCGTAGTAATTGGCCAGTTCCACCAGCTGGTCCAACTCTTTGTCGGGATATTTCTGCTTCAGCTCCTTCAGGATGCGAATCACCTGCCGAAGACAAGCGGGTTCAGGTTTCTGGTACAATCGGTTCCACTGGAGCATCGTTCACTCCAGCCCAGTTCAATCCACTTTAATCCAACTCCAGTCCGTTTGTTTAGAAAGTCCGGTTCGGTTGGTGAGGTGTGAATGCTAAGCTAACTCTGGTCTGGGTTCGGAGAGTGAACTCTGGTTCGGTTTGAATCCATATGTGAATGCCAAGCAGACCAGAGACCGCTCCAAAAGCAGGAAGTGGACTACAGTGCAGGGCATTCTGGGTAAATACAACCAAAACAAACATGTTAGCCTAGCGCTAGCAGGAAAAATGGCTCATAGGATTTTACCAAAGACAAGAGAAATCCTGCGACGGCTAAAATCTGACGGCTCCATTTCTGTTTCCGTTGGTGAAGAAGGAAGTTGCTCTCAGTGTCTTCAGAGGTTTTTGTGTTGTTTCCTTCAGTGGTTCTTGGTGCAGAATACCCTGTACTTTAATCCACTTCCTGCTTCTGGACCGGCCTCCGATCCACTTGCCGTTCACATATGGATTTAAACCTCACCAGAGTTCAATTTAAACGAACCCGGCTCGAGGTTTGTAGGCGGAGCAGAGTTGGCTTGAGTTGGACTAAAACGGACTGAGTTAAAACTTCCCTCCTTGTCCTCAGTTTAACTCGTTTTTCTGTCTCACCTCCTTGCGGCTCTCGTCCAGCTCCCTGCCGCTCTCCACGTTCACCATGGCGCTGCTGGAGTTGGGCAGGTTGCCCCTGGCGACCGCCGCTCCATCCCCGCCGTTCTCAGCAGGAACCACGGTGCTTCCCTTCGGCAGCATGCCGTCAGTGATCATCTCCATGCCGCCTTTGGTGGGGGTCAGGTCCCCCTCGGTCTCCACGACGATGCCGTGGCGCTTGTCGGCACGGTAACGCTTGCCCATGTATTTGTAGAAGAGCAGACGGCGATCGGCGATCCAAGCCAGGAGGACACAGACGGGGAAGAAGAGCAGCGTCACCAGAGCTTCCCAGACCTGAAACACAACGGCCAGAGATTTAGGGACAAACATCCATGAAGCCGTTGACCTGGTGACCCCTGCAGGGTCACGGAGGGAGATCCAGAAAGGATTCATAGGCTGGGAATATCCAGCAATAAGGAAGGAGACGGGTTTTATTTCACAGAGCTTTGGTGCAGAACCAAACCTAAAGACCTTATTAAACTGGCAGGATTATATGTTTTCCAGGCTCATAGGAGGGGCTGAATCCACCCAGGGGTTTTGTACATCTGATTGGTTGCCATGGAAATTAAAGGATTAATCAAACATGCATGAAAGATTCATAGCAATTATCCAGGTTTGTTTGTGATGAGGAAATAACATTATAGCATGATGGAAAGATAAAAAAGTGGATTTTACATGACACTGGCTTTTTAAGATTGTGTGAACTGCATTAAATATTGACTAGAGGTTTGCAATAATATGGGAAAATGTCTTGATGTAAGTGGATTTATCTGCCAGTGGAACAAGAACTTCTTCACCAAAATTAAGAAATTATTGACTGAAACAAGCTCTTATATTTTGCTGAAAAGTTACTTATCAGTTAGTTTTGACTTATTTCAGGAGTACTGAGATATTTCCACTGAAAAGTAGTCAGAAGTATTTTGTGAGAGTTTGTATTTTTGCAGTTTTACCAATCCTGACAGTGTTTCGCTAGTTCTGGGGGCTGAGGCTAATCCTGCTGATGGTGAGATTGGCTCCATTGCTTGGTTTCCCATTCCAAGCAGGCGGCCTCACCTCCACGACGCTCGGCGATATGACAGCCAGGATGAGGTAGAGCCAGATGTAGGCGAAGATGCTCCAGAAGGCGGTGATGAAGAACACCCTGAGGTGTTTGATTTTGCGTGACTGGCCGTTGGGGATGACCCACACGCAGATCCCGATGATCACGAACATGTTGAAGGCGGCGCTGCCGACGATGGTCCCCGGTCCCAGCTGGCCGGCCTCGAAGTTGTGACCGCACACCTGCAAAAGAGCGGAGGCTCTGAGAGCTGAGCCGGGATGAACAGACGACGCTGAGGCGTAACGGCGTTTACCTCGATCACCGACAGCAGGATCTCCGGCGCGCTGGAGCCCAGAGCCATGAGCGTCAGGTTGGAGACGGTTTCGTTCCAGATGCGAACCGTCGCCACGGACGTTTCCCCGTTGGGCATGGTGATGGTCACCTCCTTCTCCTGCAAAACACACACGGGACACCTGAACACACCTGAGGAGCAGGGCAGAGCTGTAACTCAGCTACATTTACTTGGCTAACGTTTTTGAAAAAAACCCAAAAACTTTTAGGAGTATTTTTACTGCTTTTACATAATAAAGAAATATTTCTCCTCTTACTTGAGTAAAAGTTCTGGATAAACATGTTTTAACCAAAAATCCACCAGACTCAAACTCACCTGCAGTTTTAGTTGAAGTTTCAGAAGTTTTTTTAATGAAAGAAACTGATATAGAAATTTTTTTCTTTTGCCTGATTTTCTTATTTTTTGTTACTTCTATGAATTATTATTTGTCCTTAAAAAAAATTCCACTTAACTTTATATTTTGATCTATCTGATGCTGTCAGTTTTAAATATTAAATGAATGATAATTTGATCAGTTTCTCAGTACTTGCGTAGACTTTTTACCAAATACTTTTTTACTCTTACTTGAGTAATTTCTCTAACATGTTCTTTGTATTATTACATGAGTGAATGTATGTTAAAGTAGTGCTACTTATTTTGGGGTTTTCTGCCCAGCTCTGGACAGGAGTAATTTATTTAGCTTGGTAGCTAAATATTTTGTTAGCAAGCTAAATATTTAAGTTCACAAACTAGTCAGCTCCAACTTAAATATGTATTTAGCCATCTAGCTATTTAAGTCTAAGCTAGCTAATAATTAAACAGCTAAATGTCTGAGCTAGCTAACCATTTAGCTAGCTGAGAGCTAAATATTTAGATAATATACAAATTCACTTGCCAAAAGTGGACTATCAAAATAAAATCTGGGTATTGATGAACCCCAATATTAAGAAAAATATTTAGTTCTAGCTAAATACTTTGCTAGCCAGCTAAATATTTATCTTGCTAGCTAAGTATTTTTGCTCAGAGCTACACATTTAGTTTGCTAATTAAAAAGTCTGTTTGAAATTTATAAATTAATAAATAACATGTTGAAAATATGACTGCAAAACTAATCCTCATTTTCTTTCCCAAATTATTGTCAATTTTTCACTTTCTATCTTTACAAACTATAACTGACCAACCCCCCCCCCCACACACACACAAATAAACATCACAAAACAGGAACTGAAGGATAAGATTCAATCTTTTCTCCCTGACAGGAAAGAGTCGGCGCTTTCAATCAGTGTTAATTAATTATCATCTTTAATCACATTAATTAAAGTCAGAAAATATAAACGTTTACTAGAACTTATCTGACAAAAGTCTATAAAATGACTCCTGCTGTCTAATAATTAATTTGAATTCCTCGGTTCTGGTTTATTTATCATCATTGGCATCTAATGACCTTCATAAATCCCTGTGATGCCGTCAGGAAAAGCGCGTAGGTTGAAAAACAACCCATGAATTGACAGATTAGTGCCCAAAGAGACGAGCCGATTCCCATCTGAGACGGTTGGAAATGTGACTGGACTTTAATTTACTCTGACCCAGAGCCTGACGGACAATCAGCCGCCTCATTCAACTCTCAGACACCCGTTCTGCTATCGTCTCTTCCTCTACGCCTCCAACTTATCATCTCACAGCATTTCCATGACGGCCAATCCGACTTCAACTTGTCCCACCGTATCTACTGAGCTCAGACCAGCTGAACTGGGCGAGTCCAGCAGGCCTCAAACTGAACGTTAAAAGCACAACAATGCAGAAAAGAGGCATCAAAGGTAGTTTTACTGTAAATATCCCAAAACAAATGTCACATTGTGTTTATGAGTATCTGCTGATATTTCAGAAGGATTTCTGATATTCAGCTCTCATAATGAAGGAACATTCATCTGCTGTTCTGCACGTCAAGAATCAGAACCTTGTAACCCGGAACAGATTAACGATTAGAGGCTGGTTTATTTTTTATCGCCTTAAGGTGTGAAATAACTTTCAATTTAGGATTCACTTTACAAACATAAACAAATTATTTCCAACTATATAGTTTTTTTTCTTACTTTACTTTTGAAGCTCAGAAATTTCCAACTTGTTTTCTAGAAATTTCTGAGTTTTCTTTTCCAGCAAATTTAGATTTTTAAAGCTCAGAAATTGTCTTGTTTTTTTCTGGACTGTCTAAAATGGATCTAAAGTTTTCTGAGCTTTTTTATATCTACACTGGTCAAAAAGCATTGGGTCACATGGGGCAAAAGAAAGAAGTCAGATTTGGGTCACATAAGGGTGATAAATTGGGTTTGGGTCACCTGGGGCAAAAACAGATGTGAAGGAATCTGTGTGAACGCTGCCTAAGTCTCCATCGATTTCTGAAGAGAAATGACTTAAAGCTCATCAAAAAACCTTCAGCTGCCTGAAAAGTTGTGGATAAAGATTAGATTCAGAACAAAACTTTGTGCAGGAGGTTAAATTTGAACAATCCGAGCTGGTTTAAAGCTCCTGGTTCTGCTTCCCTCCCGGTTCTGCTCACCTGAGAGGTGATGACCTCGATGGACGCCATGAAGCGGTCAGCGATGATGGACACTCCCAGGAACATGTACATCAGGGAGGCGAAGTAGACGACGGCTCGGGCCACCTGGTACCCGAGGCCCGGCTGCTCGGGCTTCCACACCGGCAGCAGGATGCCCTCGGTGCAAACCGTCTGCTTGCTGCACTTATCCGGAGCGCCAGAGGTGGAGCTGTTCCCGTACGGCAGCGACGGCGCCGGCGAGGCGGCGGCCGGCGAGGGCAGCGCCGTCCGCGGGTCGGGCTCGACGCTCGGGTCGACGCGCTGCGACTCCGGCTGGCAGGCCGGAAGCAGGACGGCGACGAAGAGGAGGAGGAAGGAGGAAGGACAGGCGGAGGGAAACATGGCGGAGCCTCGAGAGGAAGAGGAGGAGGAAGAGGATGATGGGAACTAAGAGCTGAACTGCAAAAACACAAGAAAAGATTTCAGACTAACATGTAGGAACTCGGATGATTTCCAAAAACAGACACAGGTGTTGTAGAGAAATCATGGAAATTCACTTTTCTCACTCAGAAAATAAGAAAATTCTGAGTTTGAAAAGTTTCAATCTTTTCACTTTTTGAGTTTAGAATTTTTCTAGAAAAATCCTGAGATTAAAAAAATCAACATTTCTGAGTTTTTCAAGCAAATTTGTGACTTTTAGATTAAAAAAATTCCAAGATGTCTTTAAACAGTTTCTGAAATTAATCTGAACATTTCAGATTTTTTTCTAGCAACATTTTGAAATTTAAAATTCTAATATTTTCTAGAAAATTTCTGATATTTTCTGGCAATTGTTTTTACTTTTCAAAATCAAAAGTGTTTTTTTTCCAGAAAGTTTATGAGCAGACGATGAACACATCTTCCTCCCAGTTCTACTAAACACTCAAGGGACCGAAACCATTTCAACTTTAAGATCCTCGAAGCTTTTATGCTTTTATTATCCAGGGCGGATTTTATTGATTCTCATGGCTGCAAATTGTTTTTACCTTTTTGCTTCTTAGATTGTTTTACAATGCTGTATTAAAAAAACACCGCAACTGCGAAACTGTGATTTGATCAACATTAGCAGAATATCAATAATATCACATTTATTTGTAACAGCTACTCTATGGGCTTCAACACTGAGAAATTAAATTTAATTCAGCACTAAGTGTTGGTAGAAGCAGCTGTGTACAAATTATTACTATCATTCTGACAATCACTGAGGATTTCTGCAGGTTTTCACCCAACTGGTGGTAATAAATGGGGAGGATTCTTTTCTGTTTTGCATCAACACTCTTCAGTACTGATGTCTGAGACAGACAGTAACATTAAACATTAAATGGTCCAATGGAAGAAGTGACAGAGCAGCTGCAGTAAACCGTAGAAACAAAACAGAAACGCTGCTGAAGAGGAAGAGAGGAAGAATGGAGGAGGAAGAGGAGGGATAAATAAGAGGGAGGGGGAGGGGCTGGACGCCCAGAGGAGGATCTGCTCGGCGTCGTCAATCAGAGGGCGGTCCGTTGTCATGGTGACGGGGCGAAGGGGAGGGGAGATCAGGCGGGGGTTGGGTTCCTGTGGGACGATCGATCAGAGAAAACGGTCGTCCATCAGTAAGGGCAGGCCACACACACACACACACACGCACTCACACACGCACACACACACACACACATGCACACACACTCACACACACACACACACACACTCACACACACACACACACACACTCACACACACACGCACTCACACACACACACGCACTCACACACACATACACACACACACAACTACACACACACACACACACACACACACGCACAGATCGGA
>CAEFZX010028012.1:0-51005 GCA_903066825.1 Alfaro cultratus | reverse complement strand
CCCGAGTCCAGGTCCAGGTCTGGACTCTGCTCCTGTTTTTAAAACCCGAGTCCAGGTCCAGGTCTGGACTCTGCTCCTGTTTTTAAAACCCGAGTCCAGGTCCAGGTCTGGATTCTGCTCCTGTTTTTAAAACCCGAGTCCAGGTCCAGGTCCGGACTCTGCTCCTGTTTTTAAAACCCGAGTCCAGGTCCAGGTCTGGACTCTGCTCCTGTTTTTAAAACCCGAGTCCAGGTCCAGGTCTGGACTCTGCTCCCGTTTTTAAAACCCGAGTCCAGGTCCAGGTCTGGACTCTGCTCCTGTTTTTAACACGTTTTCATATTTGCGCCTCTGCTGGCAGCAAATTTAAACCTGAACCATCAGCTACAGTTTGATCAACTGTCATCATTTCCTTTGTTTAGTTCCTCCATTGTTTTAAAAATCTGTTCGCATTTTACATTTTTGGGACTTTAAAAATCAAAACTCAGCAGAAATGTTTCTGACAGAAGCGGCGGCAGAAAGTAACCAATTATACTTACTTTATATTTCATCCTGCTTCTTATCGCTGCAAATCCAAAAACAAATATCACAAATATCCGGTTGAAGACGACCAAGAGCGACTCATGTGAAAGACAGCAGACCGGAGGAAGTTCGTCTTTCTATTACCGATCCATCCGGATCCACATCCACGGAGAAACACGCAGAAATCCGTGTGAGAGGCGCAGCACCGCTTTCTGCTCCGCTCCGACCGGACTGTTCCTCCACACCGACTGGCTGCGGCGCTCCGCCGCTCACACGGCCGCTGATTGGTCGGCGTGGCACTCTGATCCCGCCCTCTACTCTGATACGCTACAAATGTGACGTCACCCTAGAGTAAGTAAAATTAACAAAATAAAAGCTCACAGTGAAATCCATCGTATAAATCTCTTTATTTGGAAAAAAAAAAAATAGGCATGTTGGAAACATAAAAAATTATACTAAAGAAAAATAAAGATGAATTACGGTTTATATTATAAATGAATTTTTAAAAAATTATAAAAATGTTAAATTACTTTTTTTTTGCTTATTTCTATTTATTGATATTAATAATTGTATTTTACACATACCAAGAACAGAGTAATACTTAATAAATTAGAATATTATTGAAAAGTTTGTCTCATTAAGTAAAACATATATAGATTAACTCCACACAGACAAATGTTTTAAATTTTTCATTTCTATTGTTATATTCTGCCTACAACTATAAAAACATTTTAATATAACATCAGATCAATAGAAATATTTATCACAGAACTGCAGGCTTACTGAGATGTTTCATATCTGATTAATGGTTTTCAAAATGTACTTTTAATCTCCCTAAAGGACCCAGCACAGAGCACATTTTAATTTGTTGAATGTAACTGTTTATTTATAATAAAATATATTTATAAATTATAATATTTAAAACATGTATTATTGGCCAGAAGAGCTTAAATGCATAACTTTTGAAATGTAATAGCAAAGCAGATATTGCACACATTAACACAGGGATGACATTTGTTTCTCAAGATAGTTTGCAGCTAAAATAAATATTTATTATATTTTTATCTTCTTGCAATAAAGAGCTGAACGCTTCAACGAAATCATGCTAAATATAACAGGATTAAACATCTGTTATTGTCATGATATCATGTCAAGCTTGTGGATAATTAGCCAGTAACCAGAAACATGGTGACTCAATGTTTTAGTTGTTTTTGTTATTCAGGCGTCAACAATCAAAGTAAAGATGGACTTTATATAAAGTCTAGATCTTCAGTCACTGAAGTTTCCAAGCTTTCAGCTTCTGCTGAAAAACTTTTACTCCAAAACTAAAATGTCATTTATAATGTAACATCTTCTAACTATCTGTGAACGGCGAGCTGACCGTTATCTTCTGCATGATCTCTCCGACGACAGATCAGGAAGTTCAGAAGGTTTATTTCCGACCTTGAAGGAAGTGAGTTTATGCAGCGCATTTCATCTGCACGGAAACAGAATCATTTCACAGAAACCGGCAACACCAGATAGCAGCTCCTCACACTTCTGTTATCTGGTGCTGCAGCTCCTCTGCTGCTGCTGCAGCTTTTCTTCTGCTGCTGCAGCTCCTCTTCTGCTGCTGCAGCTCCTCTTCTGCTGCTGCAGCTCCTCTTCTGCTGCTGCAGCTCCTCTTCTGCTCCTCTACTGCTGCTGCTGCAGCTCCTCTTCTGCTGCTGCTGCAGCTCCTCTGCTGCTGCTGCAGCTTTTCTTCTGCTGCTGCAGCTTTTCTTCTGCTGCTGCAGCTTTTCTTCTGCTGCTGCAGCTCCTCTTCTGCTGCTGCAGCTCCTCTGCTGCTGCTGCAGCTTTTCTTCTGCTGTTGCAGCTCCTCTGCTGCTGCTGCAGCTCCTCTTCTGCTGCTGCAGCTCCTCTTCTGCTGCTGCAGCTCCTCTTCTGCTGCTGCTGCAGCTCTACTGCTGCTGCTGCAGCTCCTCTTCTGCTGCTGCTGCTGCAGGGTCAACCTGCCTTGAAGACATGCCAGGTTTTATGCAGCTCTTGTCGTTCTGTCTCCAGTTTGTCTCTAAGGTTTGGTCCAGCCGCCTCTTCCAGGAAGTTCAGTTCAGTTTATGAACAGAAATTTACCAGAAGCTGTAAAGCAGATTTTTCTTTTTTTATTTTTACTTCCTCTTGTGAAGATGGATTTTATCACATCATCTTTCTGCTTCCTGAAGATGAACTCATTGAAAAATATGTCTATTTTTATTACATAAAAATAAACTTGATTTTATTATTTTAAAATCAAGTTTATTGCAGCATCTTTAATTAATAAAGCACAATTTTAATCAAAACCTACATTTAGACAAAATAAGCAACATGTTCAGTTCAAAAGCCTCTTTCTGCTGCTAAATGACTGAATGAAAAACCAGAGGAGCTGAACAGCAAAGACCTTTATGGTTTGAATTTGTTCTTCAGGCTCTTCAACCATCAGGTTGGAGCAAAGTTCAGCTTCCCAGAGTTTCAGGAATCCTGATCATTTGTGGAGCTTCTTAGAAATGTAGGCTGAGGATGCTAACGTTAGCGTTAGCACAGTGGTTCCGAACCTTTTTGAGGTACCGAACCCACCAGTTTCAGATGCGCATTCACTGAACTCTTCTTTAGTGAGAAGTAAAATATGATTTTTTTCCCCCAAATTCAAGACAAAAGTATATGTTTTTTTTTTTACTGGTGCACAAAATGAGCCGTACATGAACATCACCTTTCTCAAAGAACAAAACCAACACAGTGCATGAACTCACAACAAATTACACTATTACTTTATTCTGGCCCAAAAAATATATATTTTTTACTATTTTACTAATTAAAAATAAATTTTGATTTTTTTTTTTGTTGAAGAATTAAAATTTTTTAATAACTTTTTTAAATTTTAAATGTAATTTGCTTTTTGTCGTTTGGAATCCACAAAATACTTTTTGACTTTTCCCCATCTCCCTTAGCTTTGCCGGTGCGAGACTAGAGTTGCATATCATGCAGGTAAGACGCTGACTCCCATCCCGCTCCGTGATACACGTGAATCCATGTGGTACATATTCGTCCGTCCACTTTCTTATGGATTAAAATATTGAGAAAGAAACCACACGACGTACAACTACGACAGCCGTTGAATACAACGCTCACTAAATTCCCCGCACACTGATTGGCCAAGCAATGTGACGTGATCCTCTGCAGCAGCAGGTGATGTAGACATCTTTGTTTTTTAGCACAACTTGAACACAACAACAGTCTTTTCCTCCTCCGGTCGGATCCGTTTCAAGCAGAAATGAATCCTCAGTGGGTCCAGAGAAGCTTCTTGTTAGCGTAACTGCATCACATTTACCAGGAACAAGCGAAAAACAGGGCAGACATTTTGTAAAAAAGAAAAAAAGTGATTCATTTTGAACACGCTATTCGAAATCAACATGCAGTTATGCAGTTTTATTTTTTATTTTGTGTAAATTTATTTGTTTTTTTCCACTTCCTTATTCTTCATATTTTATTTATTAGTGAATTACTTTCTTTCTCTTCGAATTGCAGGCAACAGTCAGTTAATCAACCATATCCAGTTTTGGTTGATTATTAATGACATTATTATGATATTAATATAACTGTAGAGTACCAGGCTGAGCTGAGGACTGAAGGGAACCGGGTCGGTCTGCTATCAGAAAGTCCTGACCTAGTTATTGGACTCGGTCACAGGTTGTACCAGAACGTATCAGCGTGAGCTGGCATCACTCACATCTTGTTTGTCTTTGACACCAGAACTGCTGCTTCTCTAAACTCTGTGTGTGTCAAACAGGAGTGAAAAGAAACGGCCGTCTGATTCCAGCTCTGAAGGTCTGCCGTTTCTGTTTGGGCCGGTTCTGCTGCGCTGAAGGCCCGGATCTGTAATTATCCTGTTTCCCAACGTTCTAATTTCAGTCTGCTCATTTATCACAATCACAGAGATCCAATCGGCCTGTTTGTCCCGCTGAGCAGTCACATCCTCTGATGAAGGCCTGGGCGCTCTAAACAGTCGTTTGTGTAATGTACACTGGGCCCAGCTGGGGCCCATTCTCTGGACCACAAGTGGGCCATTCGTCTCTCTGTGTGCCATGTGATTATACTCATGTGAACACCTGTTTCCTTGGACCAACCAGACTCATTTTCCCGTCTGTTTACACCAGTGAGCGTCTGGCCATCGCTAATCCGCTCCTCATCGTCCTTCTGGATCTCACGTACGGTCGGCAGCCAGGAAGGGATTTCTGCTGGCATCTGGGCCGCCGCGTGTCGCCATGACAACAGCCTCACGCCTGGCGTGTCGGACGAGCAGAAGCGTCCCCTGGATGCTCCAACTCAGCTCAGGCTGATTTATGGAACCAAATGTTTTGGACCCGTCCTGGTCCCAACATGTCTGGTTGGTGGACGCTTTGATTATAATAAGCTTCTTAAAAAAGGTATTTTGTGATAAACAGATTTACTTTAATGTAAAGTTACATATAAATTTAGTTGAAATTGACAGAGTTTATGAGACCCAATTTTAAAGTATAATTTTGCAGTGGTGCCCCCAAAAGGGGGGCCAGGGAGGGCCATGGCCCCAGGAGAAACATGTTCAGTTTGTTCAACAGCATGCAAAGTCATGTTCTCAATCATAGTATAAATGTTAAACACAGAGGAAGAAATACACAAACATTTCTTTTATATATATGTACATATATCACAAAAACCTGAATTGTTCCTCTTGTTTCTGTGAGTTTTGTCAGCCACCATAAAGCCTCTACTGGCCCGTCGGACCCCCTCCCATGAAAACCTTCTCTGATGCCGATGTAGTTTTGAACATAAAGTTATGTGGAAGCCTCAGAAAACTATTGGAATATTAATATTAATATCTATCATACATCGTCTTGGTTGTTCCCTGATTGTCATATTGTTGAAAAATTTGGGGAAATGCAATTAAAACAACTATTTTTATATTAAGTTACAAAAGAAGCTGTTAAGCTTATTGAAGTCAGATATTGTGATTAAACTAATAAACTTTTTATTCAGAGAAGTAATTTAAAATTTAAAGAGATTGTATACTTAAAAATACTGGAAATGAACAAAATGTTTCCTGCTGGAATTCAGAAACTACTTAAGTTAACAGTAAACGTAATTTACTGGGTCGTTCATTTTTGAACACGCTAAAAAGAAAAGTAAAGTAAAATCCAGTAGAAACTATGGAATGGATTAAATGATGATTTTGTATAATATGGTTCTTTAATGTGCTTTAATAGAGCCTTAAAATGCAAAGTCATTTTTTTGGTAAATTCTTGGTTTGTAGAAAAGAGTTTGATGTTGATTCTTTTTTGTAATGCTGTAAATTTACCAGATTAAATCTAAGGTGGGGCTGAATGTCGAGAATCCACCAACACAATGCAGCAGAACCAGGGAGATCGTTTAAGATTCTGGCCCTAAACCCAGTAAACCCAGTAAACCCAGTAAACTCCTCCACCACCACCGTGATCAGTAGTTGGTATTCATAATGTTTGTGCTGTTCTGGTTCTGACCGTCATGGTCCAGTGTCTCTACTTTGGTCAGAGGACTTTGTCCTCCATCAGGTTCAGTCTGGCGGCCATCTTGTTTCTAGAAAGACTGGATTAGTGTCATGACCTTTAACCTTCTGACTGAGATGGAGCTCGTGGGTTTTGGGAATGAGAATAATCCTTTTTTTTGTATTTAGTTTTTAAATTACATTTTTTATTATTTGTACTATTATTATTTTATTTTTGTCTTATTATATATTTTTTCTTTTCAATTATTTTTTTAATTTGTACAGTTAATTTCTTTTATTTATTTATTGTAATTTATTGTTATTAGTATCATCTTGGAAATGCTGTTCCTCTCTTGGCGTTAAGTTAGCACACCCCCTGCTCCAGAGCAGACAGGGTGTACTTAGTTTTCCACTCAGTGTTTCATTATTCTAGAACCTTTTGCTATAAAGAATCAGAGTTGAATCTGTTGAGTGTTTTTCTTCACCTGAGATTAGATCTGATGAATTATTCATCAAAGCGCCTGATGAATAAAATATTCACTGGTACTGAGCAGAACAACAAGCTAACGGATGATATGTTTTATGTTTCTAGTTGACTATTTTAACATCATAAAATCTGTCTAGATTTCAACACTGAAGTAGTTTAACCATCACAGCCGTTTTTCTTGAGTGTTTTTAACAGTTTGTGTAAATCATGGGGGTTTGAAGGCTGCAGTGTTTCGCTCCTGAAGCAGCAGAAATCCTCTGAGATCCGTGGTGGATCCGTTTCTGTCAGGAATCTTTCAGCCGAGCCGTTCGCAGGGATCGGCGTGTCGCTGGAATTTTAAAAGCGCCGTCGACACTGAGGCATTATCCTGCAGCAGCCGGTGACAGAATGATGAACGGTCGGCTCCGCGGCCCGACGCCGGAGCCGACCGGAGGCCGGTGGCTCACAGGGGGAAGGTGGGCCCGGCAACGAGCAGCCGGGCCCGGAGACACAGCCCACATTGAACTGGGAGCTTTTAAAATCGGCCTTGGCGCCCAGTTCGTTCACTGTGAGCCTGTGCAGCACAATCTAGACTTTTACGGCCTTGTTCTCCACCGCCTCCGGGTCACTGGGATCACTGGGGCAGAATAAAGCCGAGCCTTGAGCTGCACAAGGAGGCTTTCAGGTGGCTGAAATACGACTGCCACCATCACAGCTTAATGATGGTGGAGGGGTTGGTCCGTCTGGAGCCCCTCTGGATGGAGGCCAGCCGATGTTCGGGATCCAACTTAGTCACAATTATCAATTTAATGTTATAATTACAAGTTTTAAAGTGTTAATTATGAAAATAAGCTATAATTATGAGTTTAAAGTTGCAGCATGATGCTGCCAGTTGAATAGAAATGTTCATTTTCCTTCCTCTGTACGATGAAAAACTGAAAAACTTAAGATTTAACAGCTCAAAGGGTATAATAATATTAATAATACTAAGACGTTGCAGGTGGATTTTTATGTGAAGACATATTTCAGTTTGAGTGGATGTGGGATGTTTGTGGCGTGGCAGTCAGACGATAAGCTCTCCACTCTCGCCTGACGCCTTGTTGATCGCTGCAGCCTGTTCCTGACAGACCCCCCCTGCGGCGCTGCGCTGAGGAAGAGGTGTGAGGAAGAGCGAGTCCCCAGCTGTGATCAGCTCAGTAAGGCCCAGCAGCTCCAGAGGCTGAAATAAATCAGTGAGCGGCGATGGAGACGATGATGGAGCTGATGTTTGTCTCTTTAGCTCTGATCAATGAGCCGTAGCAGCTAAACATGCTGCAGATTTGAATGTCACTCAACATAAATTAATTTCAACAAAACGCAAACATGAGATATGATCATCTTCAAGGTTGAACAAGCGTCTCTTTCCTAACGACGCGTCAGCGGTGATGGAGGTGTTTCTCACTGTTTATAGATCTTTCAGATTGGCCCAGATGGCGACTCCATCGCTCTGCTATCAGACACTAAACACATCATCACGTTTCAACAACTCAATGTTTGCTTGAGCTTTGAAGATTGAAGTTTTTTCAGTCAGGACAAAGACAGGAGAGCAAATTTTAAAATCACTTGAAGTCTGAAGTAGAGCAGAAAAAAACAAATTCTCAATACTAGAAAAGTGAATGAATGATTTCTCCAAGAGCATAATTTAATAACGGCCTGTTCACACAGATTTCTTGATGCTCAATTATGATTTAGTTTTTGCTGACATTTAAGTTTTTTTATTTGTCGTTCATGTTACTAATTAAATGTGACCTCAACCAGATTTCTGTTTGAGCAGTTTATGACCCCAAAGCGAGTCACGTGCGCAGAAGAAGGATGAGGACATCACAGCGGCGCACGGTAATAATGGCCGCCGCTGTCTGTGGATCAACTTTAACGTTTGTTCAGCAGCAGGAGCCAACAGTGACGTCACAAGACAGAGGAAAACCAAATTGTTTACGTCCAGATTTACTCCGTCTGGCTTCTTCTGGTGCAGAGTTAGAAATGCAACATGACCGTTTTGACTGCAGGCGCTTTGAGACTATCCAACAGGATTCAGTTCCACAAATGGAAGGAAAAAAGGTCAGACATATTTAGGGGTGAAAAGGTCGGAATTATGATTGATTGATTGATTGATTGATTGATTGATTGATTGATTGATTGATTGATTGATTGATTGACGAATGGATAGCAATCCCAGTTCAGCAGCAAATGGTAACATGTGGAAGCGAAGAAGCTCCAGAATAGAACCCTGTGGAACCCCACAGGTAATTTTGCTCCACTCAGATGTGTGTTAACAGTAAGTTGATAAGAGTGTCATTAAAAGTGGCTGAAATATAAAATATAAGTTCTGTAAAACAACATCTGAGTGATTTTTCTATAAAGCTTGATGGTTTCGTAACGAACTGTATCGAAAGCAGGGTTGGATGGATGGATGGATGGTTGGATGGATGGATGGATGGTTGGATGGATGGATGGATGGTTGGATGGATGGTTGGTGGGTTGGATGGTTGGTGGGTTGGATGGATGGTTGGATGGTTGGATGATTGGTGGGTTGGATGGATGGTTGGATGGTTGGATGCATGGTTGGATGGATGGATGGATGGATGGTTGGATGGATGGATGGAGGGATGGATGGTTGGATGGATGGATGGATGGATGGTTGGATGGATGGATGGATGGATGGATGGATGGATGGATGGATGGATGGATGGATGGATGGAGGGATGGATGGAGGGAGGGATGGATGGATAGTTGGATGGTTGGTGGGTTGGATGGATGGTTGGATGGTTGGATGATTGGTGGGTTGGATGGATGGATGCATGGTTGGATGGATGGATGGATGGTTGGATGGATGGTTGGATGCGTGGTTGGATGCATGGTTGGATGCGTGGTTGGATGCATGGATGGATAGATGGTTGGATAGATGGTTGGATGGATGGTTGGATGGATGGATGGATGGATGGATGGATGGATGGTTGGATGGATGGTTGGATGGATGGTTGGATGCGTGGTTGGATGCATGGTTGGATGCATGGTTGGATGGTTGGATGCATGGTTGGATGCATGGTTGGATGGCAGACTTAGTGAAGTTATTAGCTTCGGTTGCTTTGAGGTTTTCCTCAGATTCCTTCATGTTTTCAGTTCTTAAAGCATCAAGTTGGGTCTTGCTCCTGTTTTTATTCGTGTGCAGAAACATCTGTGGAATCTCACTTCTCCTCTTACGCTCTATTGACCCAAACTCCTCGCTCCTGCTTTTCCTTTCTCCAAGTGTGTGCCAAGGATTTGCGGTCCCGCTCGGTGGATCCAGCAGGTTTGGACGCGGCCGCTCTCTGTCCGGGCTCTGAAGCAAAGCGTGGTGGGGGTTTGGCTCCGCTCTGCTGGTTATTTATGGAGAGGATCCATTCTTGCTCTGCAGGCGGAGCGATGCGGGTGGGAATTCTGGGAATTGAGGGATCACAGCGAGGCAGCGACCCGACTGTGGAGAACCTCTGGCTTTGGGGAAACGCTGCTGCAGAGTTCTGCTCAGATATGCAGCAAAACAAACACGAGGAGAGTTTTAGGAGGGAGACTTGACCTCCGACTCCTCCTGGCGTCTTTTCGCTTACATTTTCTTCAACTCCTTCTGAGCAGACCTTACGAACCCCTGCATACCTTCACAGTTTCCTCAAACCAAACATGAGCAGAACCACAGTCACTAGCTGCTATGGTTCCACTGACCACGAAACTGAAATGACAAAAATAAATGAGCCAAATCGAAAGATGGCAACGTTGAAAAACCCCGATGAGGCGTTTTCTCAGCCACGTCGCATTAAGTGTGTTTTGCAAAACTAAGATGGAAAAACGTTTTTCGCATCACACAAGTTGATCAACTGCTGAAAAAGACAAATACGACAGGAAGTTAGGAGGAGGATTTTTAGTGTGAACAGACTTATTCACATTTGATTTTTTATTTAATTTCTTCTTTAATTGAAACACAGCAATTAGCAAAATTTAGTTTTTTCAACATTAGCAGAATATTGACAAACTTTTGCGCACATTTGTAAAGTGAAACCTTATCAAGATTAATATATTTCATAAAACTGCAATGGAAACATTTTGTCTGCATCACATGAAGTCACTGGATCAACAACCAGATGGTGAAAAAACAAAGATTAAAACTGAAAATGTAATTTTCACTGCAAGTGAAATGTTGTGTTTTCAACATTAGCAGAATGTTGACATATCAGTAACGGATCCCAGCCAGGGATCGTGTTGAGCTCTTGGTGCCCCTGGTAAGGCTGAAAGCTGCAGTCTGCGCTGGCGTGTGACTCAGGAGCTCAAATCTAATTGTGGGTCTGGACGACAGGCTGTGACGGTTCTGATTGGGACGGGGAACTGTGCCCGGGGTCTGCGGCCGGGCGGCCAAACGAGCGCTGGATTGGGTCCGGGTTTGGGTTCAGGAGACCTGATGAGCCGAAGGTCTGGGACTCAAACCTGCTGAGTGTCTGCATCCAAACAGATGACAGAGTGTTTCTGGGAGTCTCAGGTAGGAAACGGCTCAGCCCGGTTCAGGCTACGGTGCCGGGACGTCACTGCGTGTTGGAACGTTTTGCAGAAATGGATCTGATGGTTTACAAAGTAAACCTCAGGATAAATGATGTCCTGACTGCAGACCTCCACTGTGTCTACATAACCCAACGTTCTGGGTTTAAACTGCTCCTGACTCCTGCTTTCTCAAACACATTAATGCACAACCAGACGTGTGGTCAGGAGACCGATCCAGTTTCTGCTCTCAGCCATCCGGAGTGGTTTGGTCTTAATGCCATGCCTCCTTCCTCCTCGTCTTCCTCCACCTCCTGGTGCATTAGGCAACCACATGCAGCCCTCACACACAGAACAACTCACTTTTAATATGAACAGATTTCACAGAAGGTGAGCAAAACATCCGAGGAGAGAGAGAGGAGAACCAAGGAGAGAGAGAGAGGAGAACCAAGGAAAGAGAGAGGAGAACCAAGGAGAGAGAGAGAGAGAGGAGAACCAAGGAGAGAGAGAGAGAGAGAGAGAGAGGAGAACCAAGGAGAGAGAGAGGAGAACCAAGGAGAGAGAGAGAGAGGAGAACCAAGGAGAGAGAGAGGAGAACCAAGGAGAGAGAGAGAGAGAGAGGAGAACCAAGGAGAGAGAGAGAGGAGAACCAAGGAGAGAGAGAGAGAGGAGAACCAAGGAGAGAGAGAGAGAGGAGAACCAAGGAGATCCAGTGTTTTCTCCTCATCTTCCTCTTTTGTTTTGTTTTTTATTTGCGAATGTTTTGATTATTTACTTGTTAATTTATATTCTATATTTCTTGCCATAGCCAGTTAACTTCTCTGTTCTCATTATTGTTGGAAAGGTTTTGCCATATCAGTTTATTCCATTGTTTCTGAGTCTCTGCTGTCTTTGTGTTCGTTGTTCTGCCTCCCTCGGTTTCTCTGCTCTCATCCAGCTGCAGCTGCTCCACATCTCCTCTGATTCCTCCACCTGATTCCTCCACCTGATTCCTCCACCTGGCTCCTCCACCTGGTTCCTCCACCTGGTTCCTCCACCTGGTTCCTCCACCTGGTTCCTCCACCTGATTCCTCCACCTGGCTCCTCCACCTGGCTCCTCCACCTGGCTCCTCCACCTGATTCCTCCACCTGGCTCCTCCACCTGGCTCCTCCCATCACTTCCACTCCTCCCTCCTGGTTTTTCTTCTTCTTTGCTGGATTATTCCGTCCCTTTCATGTCAGTCTCCTGATCTCTTCGTACCTTTATTTTTCCATTATTTAATGAAAAATAACTAGAAACAAAAATATGACGCTCATGTTAAACAGATTTAGCAGAACGTCTGGTTCTGGCAGAGTTCTGTATCTTCTGTGTGTTTAATTCATCACAACAAAAGAACATTTCCAACCTGAATCTGTCCTGCTCCTCATCCATCTCCTCATGGCTCTCAGTATGTCAGGATTTGTTCCCTCCTTGTCCTAATTTATATTTATTAAATGCAGAAGCAGAACCCTCAGAACAAATGAAAACCCAGAATGCGGGCCGGGCTCGGTTCCCGACCCGGCCGGCTGTTTGTTTTTGCTGCTGATGTTTGTGTTTGAGGAGCTTTTAATGTGGCTGAAAACAGAGTGTTAATCACTCCATGTTCCTGCACAGAAGAACTGGAGCCTCACTTGTTCTGGTCCAGAAACAGTTTGGACCTCTGCTTGTTTTCTTCTGGAGTGAAAAAAGTTATTTTCTGCATCAAAGGTGAAAGACGAGCAGCAGGAACTCCCAGCTTCCTGATTGGGATTCAGGAAATATGGATTTCTCTTCGGAGCGAAAGCAGTTCCTCCGGAATGAAAACAGGGCAGCGATTCTGCCGGGCCGCCACCGCCGCCGCCGCCGCCGCAGGGCGTGCAGCTCCGATTTGACCCCATCTGACCCGTCTGCACAGAACCTCCCTGGAGCCAAAACGGGCCAGAATCCACTTCATCTAAACCTGGTTTACTTCTGGTTGTGATGTTTGTTTAGGAGTTCAGGTCACGCTAACGAAGCCTCTGGAGGACTGGAGCTCAGTTCAACGTTTTCACACACAAACCCCACTTTACAGGCTTTTATTCTGAAGGGAAACATTTCTGACAGCAAAGATTGTGTTTGTTTTTTGAAGTGTTGACAATTTGACTTGGACTTGAGGCTTTTCTCTTTTTTGGGATAAATGACTTGTGATCATCTGTGTCTGGTAGTTAAACACAGAAACAGAAACTGTTTCTGTTCCCTTTGATTCAACAGAACTGGTTCTGGTGGATGTTCTGATCTGTTTGGACCAACCGGTTCCATCTGAGCCGCTTCCATTGCCTTTAAAATGAATGAAATATATCTGACCCATTTCCAAGCAGGGAAATGTTTTGTCCTCCCAGTGAAGGATCGGGGAAGTGGGTCACAGCAGCAGCAGCGTTCCCACCGAGCAGACGGCGTTCCCGCCGGCATCACATCCGCCAAGCTTTCCCACCGCTGCTCCGTTCAGGGAGGAGAAGCCTTTGAAACGAATCCTCGGCCTTGTCACAGAAAAATCAATGAAATACGAGTTGTAAGAGGAAGCCTGGCGGGATTCGTACCTGCCTCCCTGCTGTTCACACATCCGTCTGCAGAACAGACCAGGCTTTGTTGCGCTGACACTTTTCAAGGATTTCACTTCACTTTTTGACTTGTTTCTGCTTTTCTTCTGACTCCAGCTGTGAATGCTGCACGGATTTTGTCTCTTGGCATTTTTAGAGCACATCTTCCTGAAACCCAGAGCCGGTTCTCTGGTGCATCTGGTGTTGTGGGAGAGACGGTGTGGTTTGTTTGTGTGGGAGGCAGACATGATGAAAAGCTCCGAGTTGGAGGAGAAACCAGATGAAGGATTTATGGTGATGGATGTTGGAGAAGGAAAGCAAAGAATCCTGCAGGAAGTGTTTTTTAAACCGATTATTTCTAAAAACGTCAACCAGACAAACAGAAGTTCTTGTTGGTGTTTCCACCATGAGAGACGGCAGGAAGGAGCCGAGATTTATCTGCAGGAATGACAGCGATGCATTTCTGAAGCTCCAGATACGTTCCAACCCTGGAGCAGGAGTGAAGGAACCGGGTCCGAGGGATCCGGAACCCGGTCCGGGCCCGAGGGATCCGGAACCTGGTCCGGTCCGGTCCGGAGTAAAGCTGCTGCTCCTTTTATTCCTGAGGGGAATCATCAGGAAAACTGGGATACTGGATGGATGGAAACTAAACATTTTCCATCTAAATACTCTTCCAGTTTTTCATGCGGCTCAAATATTTATTTGTTTATTGGCTGATCAGAACCAATAATCATTCTATCCAGTTCCATCCAGATTCTGACCCGGTCCGCTCTGAAGAACCCTGACGCTGCAGCGTATTTCAGACCCGGTCGTTATTTCCACCCTCTGGTTGAACTCTGATGATGATTTACGGAGCTCCTGCTCAGCCTGCAGGTCCTGATCCGATCATAGGTGTGTTTTTCCTGGGAAATTCCTGCTGCCTCGGGCGCCGGCTGAGGTCACTGACACCATGAGGTCAATAAACACGTTTTCCCCCTGAACATGTCAGCAGGCGGCGTCAGACTTGGCGTCCATCAGCAGATGGGATCCAACATGTTGCTGCTGTATTTAGGAAACATCTAAAGCTGGTTCAGCTGTAAACCTGCTGCTCTGAAGTCAAAGATGAAACAGAACAGGATCAGAATCCAAATCTGATGTTATGTATTCATCTAAATATGAGAGAAAAAGTTCAGAGCCTTCAGGTCCAGTTTGTCCAGAACCGTCCAGAGGTGAAATCTGAACGGTTTCAGACTCTGGCGTCTGATTGGACAGAAACACCTGGAGACAGAAAACAGCAACATGAACGACTGAACCGGGTCAGAACCGGGCCATTTTTAAAGTTACACAATCAAAAATGATCGAGAATCTTAAGAGAGAAAAACTTTGGGGTTTATTATTCATTCATTTATAAATGTCAGTTTCAAACTAAATATTTATTTTTCAATATAATTATTTAGCTTCAAGTTAAATATTTAGTTAACAAGCTCATTTATTTAGCAAGCTAGTTATTTAGTGTCAGATTAAATATTTACCTACCTAGCAAAATATTCAGTTTGAAGATTGCTAGTTATTTAGTTTCAAAATACATATTTAGTTTGAAATACAAAAATTTGCTCCAGATTGTATATTTAGTTAATAAGCTAAATAATTCAGTTTGAAGCTAAATATTTACCAAGCTGTAAAAAATATTGCTGTTAATTTCTGACTGTAATTTTACAAACGATGCTTCATACAAACCCGTCATTCTGCAGCTGAAAGTGGATCAAAATGGTAACTGGTTCGGGTGACGTCCTTCCACCTGAAACCTGTGGAGGTCCAAACAGAACCGGGTTTCTGAGCGCTGCAGCCAGGATCCTGTGGTTCTCCGGGGAAAATGTGAAAGTCATGAGACAGTAAAGCAACTGAACCGTGTGATCCATCTGTGACAGAAATGGAAAAATAACCTCGGTGATTCATCGTTAGCAACACATTTAAACATTAAAGAAGGAGCTAAGTGAACACATGTTAAACAAAAACTGAAAATCTGCCAAATATACAAGTTCTGATCAGGTTTAAATATTCTACCTTGCTGGCAGATAAAGGACTCCTTGTGTTAGGTTCATTCAGACAATTTGCAATTGCTTAATGCTAGAAGAATATATGCTAGAAGAATACAAGAAGGAGATGGGTTCCTTGTTCTAGATGTGCAACCTTTAGAGCTCAGTGTGAATATTGTCAGCTGAATATGTGATGAAGTTTCTGGTGACGAAGCAAAGAGGAACAAGCTGCAGTTGGTATTTACAGGCTCCTCATTAGAAACTGTTTCCTCTGCAGTCAGCAAGTTGCTTCTGCGTTTGTAGGTCAGCATCATTTGAAGACTCACAGAACTGGACATCGGTACCAGCCCTGTTCAGAAGTTGCTACCACAAGCTAATTTTCCCATGTTAATAAATCTCCCGCTCCGAGTCTGAACCTCCACCGGAAAATAAAACATCTGCATTTTGCTGAAGCATGAGATTCCTCCGGTGTACGAGGAGCAGACTGCTGCTGCGACCAGAGAGGCTCGTTACAGGCTGTAAATCCTGCACACATGCACTGTCAGCACACACGCAGCGGGACGCAAACACACTTACAACCCGACAAGCACATGATCACAACTAACCCAAACATTTAGTCTGAACAAGTTCAGTAACTTTGTTGGTAAAGCATGAATCACGTCCTGCTGGGCTGAAGTTTTCCCGGCAGAAAAGAAGCTGATGACAAAAACACCTGCTGACAAAATCAGAGCAGCTGCATGACAGTAATCCATCGGCTTCACTCCATCACCGCCAAAACCTGCAGATCTGGTTGAAAATCTCTGAGCTGACCTGAATTTTACCCTCTGTGACTCTTTGAATCCGTCTGCAGTCATAACGATGCAGCAGTGGCTCAGCGTCGCGTTGAACTAATTATCCAGTTTTAGCTGTTTAAAATGTTACTTCTGTTGTTTTACACTTAATTTGTATTTTTAAAGTATCCAGAAACACTGGCCTAAAATAACAAATTAGAGAACCTAGTCCATTAAAAATATCCAGTTTAGATAATAAACAAAAAACGATTTTAGCTTTTAAAAATTGATTTCAAAGTCATAAATGATAACTTTAACATTTAGTTTTCTTAAGGCTTGCAGCTCATGATAATTACATTTATTTCAGTAAAATAAATATGTATAAAACCAAAGTGAACGGAAAAAAAGCACAAAGCTGAAAACTGTCAAAGAATGAAGAATTTATGACTGGAGACGCCAAACCTAACCAACAAAACAGGAAATGATGTAGAGACAGGAAGTACTCCAGGTCACAGAGTAAAGATTCATCCCATAAGAAAGAGGAACTGAGGAGAATTGTTTTATTGGAACAGTAGTTTGGAGACTTAGCAAACCAGCACCCTGTGGAGGAATTTAAACCCCATCTTGTTATGAATAAAAGGCCTTTGGACTTTTAGCTCCAGTTGTTTACTGCTTCCGTCTGCAATTAGCTTCCCCACAGCAACATGTTGTTTGGTCCTAAGATGTTGCTTCAAGCTAATGCTACACATGTGGTGGATGGGAAGGATGGGAAAATGCTGATACACAGTCAGACTGCAGATGTTTTCTCCGTCATTTGGCTCAGACACGGAGAAAAGAACCATCACAGCTAAAGCTAAAGCTAACCACGCAGGAGGAACGTTTACAGTAAGGAGCTGATTTCAGTGACTGTCCAGCCCAGAAACAATATTTTGTTTCTAGTTTTTTCCAGGGTCTCCACCCTGTGGGACGATCCCAGAAAACCTGCATCAGAGGCATCCAGGGGCCCATGAACCGGGTTTTTCATTCACAGGTTTATGCTTCTGTTCCCTTAAAAAATGAGTTAAAATTCCTCAAACAAGACTTATTTGGGCTTCTATTAACATATTTTTAAGATATTATTTATCTAGTTTGTTGACCTTTGAACCATGAAGTGTTTGTGTACAAAACAAGTCTTCACAGAGTCAAATACTCCTCCAGCATTAAGCTCGGTGATAAAAATGTCTTAGCTGCACATTTCTGTTTAATTAGTGGGATTAGTTCTCCCACGCTCCAAACGGGAGGCAGACGGTCGGGAAAGGTCGAGGATTAAACGATTTGAGCTGGAGATCCTCCTACAGAACCTCACAGGACTGAACCTGGAGCGAGCCGCCTTCAGGTGCAGCTGAAAGACCATCTCCCTGCGTGAACCCATGTCTCTGATCCAGCCTGAAGGACAGAGGAGGGTCCGGTTTCTCTCCTCCAGGGTTCTGTGAGAAAACAGGGAAAAAATGCAGCAGCTGAGAGGAAACCTGAGATTTACCCACTTAAAGCACAACAGAGATCAGGTGTCTCCCTCCCAGCTTGTTAAAAGACGTCCTCAGGGACACCAGTGGGGACTGAGTGGGACATCTGCCACCGTCTACCTCACAGAGAAGATGACTCACGTGGCCGAAGAGGAGAAACATCCGTCCTTTAGCTGGTAAAAGGATGACTGCATCCTTTATGACTCACTTACCCAGGAAGCATCGCAATCTTTGACATATTACTGGACAAGCACCGGCCTGGGGCCCCGTCAAGCCTGGGGCCACCAGGTCTGGGGCCCACCAGGTCTGGGGCCCACCAGGTCTGGGGCCCACCAGGCCTGGGGCCCCATCAAGCCTGGGGCCCACCAGGTCTGGGGCCCCATCAAGCCTGGGCCCACCAGGTCTGGGGCCCCATCAAGCCTGGGGCCACCAGGTCTGGACCCACCAGGTCTGGGGCCCACCAGGTCTGGGCCTCACCAGGTCTGGGCCCACCAGGTCTGGGCCTCACCAGATCTGGGCCTCACCAGATTTACTCATAAGCTGCTATTTTATGACAGAAATAAATAACGTCTCTCTGCAGGGGGTCACTCTGAGTTGTTTTGGTTAATACATCAGTCTTATAAAGTCAATTGGTCAACATGGAGATCAGAACCATCATCAAACCGGAACCGGGTCAAATAGGAAGTACGGCTGGAGACCAGCGATAGCCTATGGGTAACACATTAGCAGAATTAGCACATTCTGCTAATGTGTTGGTATAATGTATGAGGTTGGGTCACAAACTGCAAAACAATAAACTTTATTGTACTTAAAAAACATTGAAATCCAGAAGAGTTATAAACTATCTTATTAACTGATTAGCCAGAACTTTCTGGAGACTTTCAGCTATTAAAAGCCTCTCTGCCTCCAAACCCGGATGCTGCTGGACCGCATTGGACCGCTGAAGGCACGCTGTGGGTTCTGGCTCTGGAAGTTGGGAAGTGGAGCCTCCATGGTTGATTCTGGAGAACTTGAAGGCCAAATCAAACCACTTCTGAGGCATTTCTGCAGCAGTTGGTAGGGAGCGTTATCCCACCGGAACGTCTCCATGAAGACCTGGACTGGCTCAGCTGCCATGTTCGAATTGGTGCCGCCGTTGACAGTATCATCCACAGGAATGTTGGGCCTTCAGTCCAACATTGTCCAGATGCCCCTGGTGCCTCTTCTTCTGCCTGTAGTAGATCCTGAAGTACGACTTGTTTCAGTTTTTCATCGGTCGTCTGATCACCAGGGTCTGGTTTCGGTTAAAGTCGCCTCATTTTTACGTTTTTTTCTACCTCCACCAAATCTCAACGCTTCCTTTTCCTTTCGACCTCTGCTGTCAGCTCCATGTTGTTTCTGAAGAAGCACCAGAACCTCCCACACGCCCAAGGCTTCATGTGTGGAGCAAACAGTGTCGGTATGCAGCAGTCCCCACTGGGAAAATCTCATCCTGCTGTGGAGACCCTGCAGACCCCCTGACCTCTGACCTCTGCTCTCGACACGTATCTGAGTCTGATGCGGTCTTCCGGACCCTCCCGGGAGGCTCGGCCTCAGACGGACTGACAGCGCTGCGTGTTCTCAGAGCTGACAGCGAGCACAGGGAGCGTGTTTTCTCAAGGCCTCGTCTGCTGTTAGAAAAACACTCCATTTGTTGTGCGAGCCGCTGGGGAGTTCAGTCTGTGCCGCTGAAGGTCGGTCAGACCGCTATGAAAGCTGCAGCGGCACGCAGATGTTGAATCTGACACAGATCTGTTGATGGTGAGAGCAGTTTCTGTTTTTCACCGTCCTGCTGAGACGCCCTGCAACAATTTCCCTGGAGAGTTACACAAAGAGAGAGGAGTAAATAAGGCAGACTCCAGGAGGAATTATGGTTTAGAACATAAACCTAAGCCCTTAGAATCCTACAAAACATCTGACAGCACATTTACCATCAACAAACATCACCGCAATGCTCTAATCTGAGGACTTACTCAGATTCTTTGGCAGTTGTGAAACATAGAAGACCTGCTTAAGCTCCTGAGATGATTGCATCAATTATCTTCCTCCAACTGTCTGCAGAAGATAATTGGAGGAAGGTAAAGCATCTGTTCCTCTGTTGGTGTTGACTGCAGAGATGCAGCAGGTTCTGTGAGAAAACAGGAGTTTGGAAGTTTCTCAATTCAGTTGTACTCCAGATTGTAGATTCTTCTTATATTGATTCACACTTTGTTTGCCCCGCTGGTCCGGACCTTGTGCAGGTGTGAGTTCACTCAGCAAACCTCAACCAAACAACCAAATCGAGACCCACTTTATGAGGCCGTCCGCTTCCAAACGAACTCTGGTAGGATCTGTTTCTGGTGTGAATACAGAACGGCCTTGATCCAAACCAACTAGCGGAAATGTACATATTTCTGGACTTCACAAACCTCCGTTGGTGCATCATAGCAAAGAGCCTGAGCCCTTTAGTGTTGCTGGTACTGTGATACTCTGATATTGTGCCTGATCTTCGGTTTTCTGCTTAGCGATGCTGCAGTCAGTCTGTTGCGGGTTGGGGGGCGCCGAGCTTCGGGTTTCATTCAGCTGCACCACTGTGGTCTCAGACCTGGAGGTTCTGATCCTCATCCCAAATCCTTCCCACTCAGCTGCAGGTGAACTCTTCCACTCTGAAGTCATTCCCACTTTCAGGCGCCGGGCAGAGAGGATCACACTCTTAAGGTCCATTCATGGTTCTGGAGAGGAGGGTCCAGAACCATGAATGGGCAAGCTTCAGATTCAGGGGCAACAGTGTGGTTCTGGTTCTGGTTGTGGAAGATTGGACCAGCTCTTCACCCTCAGCAAGGTCCTGTAGGGTCCATGGCAGCTCACCCAACCGGTCTACTTGTTTTATGGAGTTGGTGTTCGGCCCGTCCGTCAGAACCTGGGGCCAGGAGGGCGCTTCAGGAATACGGGTCGTTTTGTTCGACCGGTGTCAGAGCTCGGTCCGCATTGCAGGCAGTAAGTTGGGCATGATTCTGGTGACAGTTGGACTCCGCCAAGGTTGCGCCTTGTCTCTGATTTTGATCATAACCTTCATGAACAGAGTTTCCAGGTGCAGCCAAGCAGTTGAGAGGATCCGATTCGGTAGCTCCAGGATCGGGTCTTTGTGCAGGTGGTTCTGTTGGCTTCACTGCACCATAACCTCCAGCGTTCAGCGGAGCAGAGACCTGAAACAGATAGAGGTAAATCACAGACCTCCTGGCTGAGATGTCTGTTTATGAAAAGCTTGATCTGCCATAACCAAACATCCATCAATAAATCCTCACTTTTCTCCAGTGACTCACTGCTGTGGAAACTGTAGAGTTAACCTGGTTTGATCCTTTATTGTTCACATTTGTTAGTTTTCCATTGTCTAAGTAATGAAATATTTGAGGCGGGTCAGAATAAAACCGTTTCATTCTTCAAATCCAGATGAGAAGTTTGTTTTTTAATGTCACAGAACCCTTCGAACTCCACCCTCATCTGTTTTCATCCTAATGAGGACTAAAAAACTACCAGGAATATAAATATAATCCTGAGATAAAGCCAGAAAAAGACAACAGCTTGTACTTTCAGTCAGAGAAAGATTTCAGCTGAGCCATTTGAATTACAGATACCTTTTGATACCATCTGACACGACGCTTAAAAAATGTTGAACAGCAGCTGATGAACCATGAAATAAAATGCCATCTTTATTTAATGCTGTTCACATTTTTGCTGCCTGATGTTTTGTGAGTGAAAATAAGTTCAGTCATGCATTACCTCAACATTTTCCCAGTTTTTTGTCTTCTGTTTGGAGACGGTGCTGTCATCCAGCAGACGTTACACAAAGACAGTTTATCATTTGACACGAGGCGAGCCGCTGCCTCATCCAGAGCTCTAATGGATGCGTGGTGAAGCCATCGGGGATCTGACACAAAGGCAGCAGAGAACTGGCAGAAACACCCAGAGCTGCGGTGTCAGCACCTGTCAGACGCAGAAAAATGATCTAGAGATGAAAGCTGAGCCTCTTTTCTGTTTCTGCATCATCAGAAATTCCTTTTTCTGCTTTAAAGGGGCAGCACTGTGTCTCTTCAGCCACATATTGTCATTGTATAGCATGATCAAGTAACTATGTTACCTTTAATTGGTAAAAATGCTGTATATATAAAATTTTATTTAAAAAAAATTTACTTCCTGATTTAATGCCTTGAAATTGGGTCTCTGTCTCCTTAAAAACTCCTGCTCTCTCTGAAGCTCCGCCTCCAGGAAGTTGTCCCAACATGGCTCCTCTATTAACCCTTTAACGTTTTATCAGCATCACTCTGAGCAGCAGCAGCTGTTTGCTAATTGCTGCTGGCTAGTCTGAAGGAGCTGAGTGGGGGAGGAGCTACGTCTCGAAGGCGGGGCTAGGTCCATCCAGGCGTTTAGCAGCTGAATGGTTGCCATGGAGATAAGAGGATTTCTTAAACATGCATGAAAGAATCAAGGCAACCCTCAAGGAAATAACATTAACACAGTATGGAGATATGGAAGCTGGTCAGATGGGAAGATGGACGATGCTAAATTCATGTCCATCCTGGAAGGAAACCTGAGAGTCTGTTCCTATGTTCTGGGAAACTTTGAGTCTAGCAGGAGATCCTCTTTGGTTAAGATACTGCCTACCCATAAACTCCCTAAAGAACCCCACCTGATGTCATTACACCGATGGAGAAAACCACCTTCAGGCCACAGGATGATGTCATCAGGCTTACCTGCAGCGTCTGGCTAGGTAGCCATTATCCTGTCTGTTATTACTGCAGAAACCCGACGGTTCGGTCCGATCAGCAGCGGCGGCTCCGTCTGACACGTCGGATTTATCCGTGAAAACAGACACCAGGTCTAAAAATGGACCTGAAATTATAGTTATTTAATTTCTCAGCAGCACTGAGCACTTCTGGCGTCTCGGTTTGTTCCTTCCAAAACACAGAGACTCGTTCCTCCTTATTGATCCTGGTAATTAGTTCATCGCATGTGATTTCTTGTTTTGCACATAATCTTTTAATCACTTTATAACTCATTGCTGAACTGTGTTGCATTTTGTGAAACCTGAATAAATTTGGACCTCTATCTGCTGATTAACATCATGATTAAAATGTTTCCTCTCTGTATTTAAACCAAGACTTTAAATCGTTTGAGGTCAAAGTTCAATAAACCGTCCTTTCCTTTAAGTTTTTTATGAATATTATCCACCATCTGAGCAGATTATTTGGGCCAAAACCTTTAATGTTTTCACTGCAACCCAGTGAAAACGTCGCGCAGGTTTTGCTCGTTGCTGCAGCGGCAGCATCTGTTGGAAACAATCTGAATTTAATTTCACACCCGTCTGTGAAGAAACAACTCTGACTCGCAATCAGCGAAGCTTTGCTTTGGCACAGATCAGTTAATGACTTGTCCTCTCGGGGTAAATATCGTTGTCTGGGAGAGAAACTCAGAAATTAAACCAAAAAAAACAAAACAAAGAATCTCCAAAATATTTGTCCTGCATCAGCAAAGCTGTGCTGTAATTATTTCCACAATTTGCATTTTTAATTTGTGTCGTCGTGCGGGTGGAGGGGTTGCTATCTGCTCTGTTTTCTTCCCACCAGAGGATAATCCCAGTTTGTCTCATGCAGAGCAGCATAATGTTATGCAAATGAGTTCATCAGGCCGGGAGACGGAAATTAACTTGATGAGGAGCAGATAGCTGGAATTTCATTCTCAACGCTTCGACTCATTTAGGAGACGGATGAGTTTTTATTTCAGAGACAAAGAGACGATTCCCAATCAAACATCGGCTGGTAAATATAGAAATCTGCTGTGAATGTTCAACGTTTCTGCTCTTTGAGATAAAATTTAATAGATTTTTTTATCGTTTGATGGAATAATCCAATCACAGAAAGTTAAGAACCACAAATACCTGAGATCTGCTATAAAAATACTTAGAACTGCCTATTTTAATAGTTCAAACACCAAATATGAATTAAAATGCATTAATATTCCAGTGGAAACCGTCTTAGCGCTAATGCAGAAGCTAACGTCTGCAGCAGGGATTCCCAGTGACATAAATACTCCTCCTTTAAAACTAACTTTTTATGCCTTTTTTATTCCAACTGTCCAATAATATACTAAAAATGCACAATTTTATTTAAATAAACTACTTTTATAAATCACTGGATATGATATATAAAAGTCTGATTGTGTCAACTAGCTGGGACTGATAGCGTTTTTATTTGGCGATGTTTGTGATTCTAGAAGACGAATTCAGAAATGTCGTTAATTATTGAGAATCTATTCTTCATACCTGTTTTTTAATCAGGATCTCATTGATCTGTAAAAAAGCTTCCTCTACTAGATGAGAACGTGTCGATCTGCAGCAGCCGCCTACACATTTACTCCATGTGAGAGCAGAGGTGGGCCGCACAGGCTCCTCCAGAGGGCCGGGAATGGCCCCCGAGCCGTACCTTGGACATCCTGCTGTTGTAACGCTCCTCCGGCTGCGGTGGAGCTGCAGTGACTCGTTCTCTGCTGGACGTCTCATCGACCTCAGGAAGGCGGCGCTGCAGTGATCAGACGACCAGCCGGTCGGTTTGACCGCCGAGTCTCGGCCCACTTTGCTCAGACAACCTGCTGCTTTCAGAACCAGAATAACTGGTTCCTGATGAGCAGCGACTCAGGGTGTCCCTGCTGTGAGTCCGTCTGGTGTCGACCAGAAACCCCACCGATCCTCCGGATCCGGTTTTCATCGCGTCACGCCGGGCGTTCGGTTGGACCTTCCTCTCCATGGTTATCCAATCACCGTCCTGCCACGACCACACGGTCCAGTCAAAGTTTTCCATGGCCCGGGCTGGTGAGAGCGCTGTGGTTTGGGGTTCAGGAGTTGAGAGGTTCTGTTGGGTTGGTGGATCCATGTGGGACGGGTTAGCCTGTTATTAAGGCCATCTGGGAAGAGACTTACCGCCGCGGTTCTGGATCAAACACGGATTCTGTTGTCAACCTGGGATCTGTGCAGCTCAGACTCATCAGAGTTAAAGTTTATGGTCTGTTGATGAAGAAACGGTTGGTGACCCAAACATCTTCTGGTCCTCCAGGTTGACCCAATGTGCTGCCAAACCAGAACAGACTTTCCACTCCTTTAAATTCTTGGATTTTGTCTTTTATTTGCATCCAGAGGTTTGAGGGTGAGAGGAAATATTAGGCCCAGACTAACTCCTGTTAGCACAGCAATAGTTCATTCCTGCGTCCAATCAGATCGCTTAGAAGCAGAAATTAACCCCCAACGGGCCGAGAGACGCTTTACGTTACCAGCTTGTTTTCTTCATCATCGTTACATCCTGGCATTTTCTTAAACATTATTTCTGTCTCGTTCTCAGAAGGGAAACGTGAGGAGAATCGGTAGGTCGGGTTTCTGTCCCTCAGTCTGACTCAGCCTCCCTGTGAGTCAGCTGAGCCCAGATCGGGCCTGCATGCCTTCCCCTTGAGCTCAGCAGAACCTCCAGAACGCACCGAGGTTCTGCTAAATATACCACATGTTGGAGCAGAGAGCTGCTTCCTGGAATGCTGCGCCGCGGCCAAGCCGGCCCGCCGTGCCCACAGCGTGTTGCTGATACTCTCACAGGGAGGCTGGAAAAGCTCGGCCTGATCCGGTCCGGTTTGGGTCTCAGGCTCGACCCGAAGCATCCGGGAGAACTTTGTGCTGTTTAATCATCAAAGACAGAATCAGCCGAGCTGAACGGACCAGACGCCACATTTAGATCAAGAAATGGACGAACAAAAGTTTCACTGTGGGAGTGGAGGAAAATGTTTCACAGCGAAGTCCACCAGCCTAAACCAGGGGTGTCCAAAGCGCGGCCCGGGGCCGTTTGTGGCCCTTTGAATAATTTAGTTTGGGCCCCATCTGAGTTTTGGCTCTCCTGGCATTTGGAGGAGATGCATATGGAGGATTTTTGTCGTAGACAGATTTTTTCCAGATGTTTGTCTTTTAATGCGACAAAATGTGGAAAACTTCCAGTGGTGTGAATGGTTTTTCAAAAACTGGTCAGTTGTGAAATGAAATGAAAACAGAGAAAGAGACAAGGATTTCACAGAGATTGTGCATTTTTAAGGTTTTTTTCAGAGAACATTTGTGAACAGCTTCATGGTTTGGTTGGTGTGAGCAGAGGAGCGATTCACTGAACCAGAGGAAGGAGAGCCAGTTAGGGCCGTGATTTAAGGAGGTTGTTGATGTGTGAGCAGGTAGGAGGAGGACATGGATGGTGGATTCATCTGCAGTACAGAGAAGAAGCCAAAAGTCATCCGGTTCCTCTGTGCTCCAAACCGCCCCGTCCAAACTGGTAAGATCAACACAAAACTGGCCTATATCAAGTCTGACTTGTTTTAGAGAACGAACTAAGAGATGTTGAACACCAAAAGATAAGATTTCCATAATTTTGTCAAATTGGTCATCAGCCAATACTTCCATAAGAAACCAAACTCCAAAAGGCCTGAAAATCGGCCATGTGCGCAGTCAGCCGAGGTCACCAAATTAAAGGGCCGGTGTCGTGTAAAATACACTTTTATGAGCTTTCCATCATTTATAATGTTATTCCCTGATCAAAAGCTCACCTGGAGAGTTACTTTGATTCTTTACATGTTTGAGAAATCTCTTAATCTCCATGGCAACCATTCAGCTGTGCAGAACACCCGGGTGGACGTAGCTCCGCCTTCGAGGCACAGCTCCTCCTCAGAGCTGCAGCTTCCGCCTCACAGAGCAGCCCTCCCCTCTCAGCTCCTACAGACTAGCCAGCAGCAATTAGCAAACACCTGGTGGAACTGCATTACGTAAAAATGTTGTTAAAGGGTCAATAGAGGAGCCATGTTAGGATGACTTCCTGAAGGCAGAGTTTCAGAAAGAGCAGGAGCTTCTTAAAGAGACAGAGGCCCGACTTAAAGGAGTTAAATCAGGAAGTAAATTTTCTTTTAAGTCATTTTATATATACAGCATTTTTTAAATAACTGAAGTTAAGACAGCTACTTGATTGTCCTATAAAATGATATATGGAAGATACATGATACTTTTCCAAAAATAAAAATCTGTATTGATTAGGTCAGGCTTGTGAAGATCTGCGATCAGCCAGGAAACTGCAATCAGTTCAGAGCTTTCAAAAAGCTCTGAAAGCTTCAGAGACAAAGAAGCCTTGATGACTTGTTTGATGACTTCAAACAAGTCATCAACTTGTTTGAAGTTGATGACGTGCAGCGGATCAGTGCTGCAGAGGATGCTTTGATCAATCAAAATTGGGTCTTTCTCCAATAAAGTCCTGATGTTTGAGTTTTAAAGCTATGCATGACAGATATCCAGGGTTTTAACATCAACCCTGATTTTAAAACATGGAGCTCGTAACGCCTCTCTGGGTGTGAACCGTCAGAAACCCGGTTTTGAGACATGCTGGACCCAAGCTGCTACTTCTCTGTTTGCGTAGCTATTGGCTAACTCTGGGGTTAGCTGGCTTGTGCAACGGATCAGTTGTAACTGCCTTAAAAGGAGTCACCTCATGGGGAAGTCTGTCCTGTTAACACTTGCCTCCTGAGGCCTCCAACTCAGCTGAAAGGAGAGGAGATGGATGTGGAAATTTACCCCAGAAGAAGAAAGAAATAATACCACAAAGATACCAACAGCATCTGATCTCTGAGGTTCTGGGATGTCAGATGGATCTCAGTCGGTGGATTCTTACCTACGTCTACAGCTGCTTTCTTCCCCTGTTGGTAAATAGTTCATCTGAGTTCTTGCTCCATTCTTGCTGGAGTAAATTCCCGGCTCACCTGGAATGACGCCCTGCTTGCACCTGTCCCGTTAAACTGTCCAGGCATGAAACGAAAGCCGATCAGAGCTCCGTTCAGGAAATGAAATCACTCAGAGGAATGATTCACTGAAACTCCTTCAGCTTTCAGTCACTGCTAGATGGTTTGTTACCAAGGAATTTCTCCACCTTTAGGGGATGAGTTCAGGAAAACATTGTGACACAATGCAGAAGTATTCAAACCTTTTGGATTTTTCCAAGTTTTGAAACTTGAAGCTCAGATTTCTGTGGAAACGCGTGACGTGCATTCAGAACCCAGGAACCCATCGGATCATCGTCGGAAAGTTCAAAGCACAGTTAGCTTCTATCTAGCAACATCCCAAGCTTTGAAAATCAGCCAGAGCTCTGGTCAGTCCATCAGCTGAACATTTTACTGTAAAAATATTTCAACTGTATATACAAACATAAATATTATTTTTTAGTATTTCCCATGAGCCACTTGGACTTCAGAATGACGGCCAGTGTTCAAGATGGCTGCCGTTTTTTGATCCTTTTAAACCAATCATTGCCATAAAGTGTTTTCTATTTTCATAACTTGGACTTGAACTTTGTGTCACATTATTAGGTTTTTACTTTGGTCATTTTATTCTTTCATTTCAGGCTCTTCACCAGTTGGAGTATAAAGTCCAACTCAGATTTGGAGTTTGATTGTAGAGACACGATTTTTTAGCAGCTCAGAAACTGTTTATTCCCAAACAGATAAACAGACATCACCAAAAGACGACTTGTCCAGCCAGCCTTACCTGTTCGAACCAGAAAATGTTGCCACAACACGAATGACGGTTCTGTCCTCCAGGAGCTAACAGCTAGCGCAGAGAGCTAACATGAGCTAAACAACAACAAACAGGAAGACACACCTAGAATAACGTTTCACTGTTTTCATCCCTGAACTTTGACTGCAAAATCTGCAGCAAATAATGTTACGTAAAAAAAACAAGTTATAGAGAAAACTGAACGGATTTAAAAATAAAAAGATAACTACACAGCACCAGGAGAGACTGAATTCAGCTTTCATGTAGTCAAAGACAAGATGTCCATGACTCCTTAAAACGTCTTAAATACATTTTAAATATTGAGTTGTCCTTTAACATGTTGACAAAAAGTCTTAAATTTGACTTGACAGGACAATTTAACCTCATATATTCTATGTAGTTTTTTTTATCGTGGGATTTTTCTGTCGGGAAAAAGTTGGAGCCTCATTTTGACATCTGCATCATGTTCTGTGAAGGTTGAGGCTACCGCTAACACTGCTAGCATACCCTTTCTAGCTAGCTGCTAGCTATCGTTTCACACCGGAGTCCAGCCTCCCAAACACAATGTTACAACTCTGGAAACTTTTGGATGCTTCCTGAGCTCGTTTCTGTTTTTCCTCAAGGCACATTTCTTGATTTTGGTCATGGAAATAAAAGTAACTAAGTCAGAGTACAGTGGAAAAGAAAAAGTTGTAAACTGGTGTTATATATAGCCTTAATGTGAAAACGTTCATGGTGAGTAAGCAGCAGTGTGTGTGTGGGTGTGTGTGTGGGTGTGTGTGTGTGGGTGTGGGTGTGTGCGTGTGTGTGTGCGTGCGTGCATGTGTGTGTGTGTGTGTGTGTGTGCGTGTGTGTGTGTGTGTGTTTTCAGGATTTTATGGGTAAAGTCCAGAAGTGTTTGTGTAGGTGACTGATTGTGTCCATGTGTGGTGCAGGAATGAGGAGGCCACATTATGGGAAGAGTGAACAGAAATAGCTCTGCGGGATTCGGGCCTCCGATGACCTCAGCGCTCTGAGTACTACGAGTTCTGTTTAGTCTAAACGCTGCTGCATTTCAGCGTGACTCACACCAACTTCACCAGTTCACAGGAAAACCTCTGCGTGGGTTTGGTTATGATCTTTGCATCGTTTTGCTCCCGTTAAGGATGAGCGGATGTTGTCTGAGGGCAGGTTCTGTTTCCGACCCGTTTGTCTGTAAGGATTCCTTTTATCCTTTTATCCAGGAATGACTCAGGTTGACTAAACACACAAATGATTTACGTTGCCTCAGACTGACCTCAGTTCAGCCTGAAGCGAAAGCATTTATCCACTCTTGACAACAAACAGAGAGCGGTCATTTTATGTACAATAAAGTCTATATTTCATATTCTGGTAAACAAATAAACCGTTAAAGCTGTGAGATCAGGAAGATGTTGCTCGTTCTTTTTCCAGTCAGCAGTCGGTTGTTTTCTGGGATCTTAATGTTTTCCGTGTGTTTAAACTCCAACATGAAGCTGGATTACGTGAAAACGTCAGTTGTGTTTGGTTGCTATGCCAGAGGTTTTCCTGTGGGTGGCTTTGTTTGTTTTCTGCTATATTTCTTCCAAAATAAAGTACAAAAATAAACTCGGAGGGCTTGTTTCATAAATCGCATTTGGTCTGTCACGTCTTACCGCAGCACATAACAACAAGGCAAACAACATTCTTTCTCTTGCTAAAATAGCTTCTCGCCACAGATTTTTCTGTTCTGTTGTTTCTTGCAACCAGATCTCTATTTTTTTTGTTTTTATTTCAATGTTTCTGTGTATTTATCCAAGAACCTGTCAGCTGCACCAAAAAGCTGAGCACATTTCTCAGCAGGAGCCGCCATGCAGCACAGAGCTCATTTCATTGCTTCTCGTTAGACAGAAAGTGGAGGAAGAGATTCAGTTGTTCTGCTAAGCTTGAGTAAAAACAATACTTTAAACGGTTTTAAGACTTATTAAAAGATATCCTGATGTGAAAATAATGCAAAATTTACTTAAAACGTTTACAGAATATTAAACCTTATTTGAAAGTTTTGTGAATTTAGTGCTTCGTTTACTCAAAACATCTGATTTTATGGAATATTCATAATTATTTTAATGTTTTGATGCAGAGAAACAGACAAATGAATGGCTAACTTTAGCCATAGCAGTGGTTTCTAAATTCTAATTTCTAAATCAGAAAACTCGGATCCTGGATGTGTAGACGGTTCACAGTGCCAGTCTGTCTCTGTCTGCAGTTTATGGACTCAGTGAGGAGATCAGATGGACAGATCGGAGTTCCTCAGGTGTGTGTCCTCGGTCCCGTCTGAAGCCTCCTTATCTGCAGCTGTTTGGTCAGGATAAGGATCTGACATCAGCTCATCTGGAGCTGAGCGGCAGAGCAGTGTGATGTAAACGTTGGGATCAGGACGAGCAGATCCAGACACCGATAGTTCTGTCAGGACGGACGGCTCTGGCTGCTCCACTGACTCAAAACGTTTCCGTGTTGGACTCGTCTGCATCGGCCGCATACCGCTGGCATCTGCTCCTCTGGTTCCCGACTTCCAGACAAATTACCGCAGCGCTGAGACGGATACGGGTCTCCTGGGGGAGCCGGCTGGAATAGCAAGCTTCAGATTAGGACCCTTCCACTGGCTGCATTTCTGCTTCTTGTAGCTCTGCAACCATTTCACAGATTACCTTCATGCTTCAAGCTGGGAGGCTTTTGTGCCTTTAGCAGGACTTTAACTGTTCTGATGCTGATTTAATTCAGACTAAAAACTTTTTTCATCCAGTTCAGAAAAATAATAAATTATGCAAATGGAAATTGTTGAGCTCGTTTTAATTTATCATGTGATTAATTGTTTATTAATTGATTTATTGCCTACCTGTCTGGTTGACATTTGGATGCTGTTGCAGTGATCAGTGCAACTAAAGATGGATGAGCTTCTCTAGATCTTGTAGGAAATTCATCCTTTAATCCTGGAAATGTTCTTCAGGTGATAGAAGGCCGACTTTGCAACCGTCTTTATGTGGCTCTGCAGGTTCAGGTCCATCATTACACCCAGATTTAAGGTTGTAATGATGCATCCATGGACGGGACTGGGTTTACGTCTTACAGGGTTGAAGAAGAGGATTTGGGTTACTCTCTTTAAAAACGCTTAAATGTATAAAATGTGTTTTAATAAATGAATAAAAGCAGATTTGGGTTCTTTACAGTTTGTCTCAAAGTAGAAGTCAGTTGATAAATAAATAGATACTATGAAATTAAAGAGAGACGTTTGTTGAAATACTTTGTGTTGTGCTCAATATTTTCCATCGTAGAAACTTTCATTTAGTCAGTAGTAGTTTTGTCTCCATCTGCATCACCCACCTGCTGTGGCGGCCGCAAACAATCAGTCAGTGGGCCAAAAATGGCCCCAGCCCACACTTTGGACACCCTTACTGTAGGCCATAATATATCCTTTTAAAAACATTTATACCTTTTAATTGATCTTATGTAATTTTAATCTCTGTCATTTTTGAGTCGTACTTGTGTGTAAATCTTTGATAAATACAAACTTTAAAGCTTCTTGCAGCTGTTTGTTGGATGACCAGGAAAAAGTTTGGTTCATATAAATCATTAAAGGTCCAGGATAAACCGGAACGTTCTGCCAGCGATGAGGGAATGTAAACTTGTCAGGCATTCGTTTCTGGCCGCATCTGAGCAGCAGCCGCTCATTTCGTTACCACAACATTCTGGTTCTGCTGCTGCCTTCCAATAAAAACCCATCAGAGTAGAACGTTATTAACGAGGACAAGTAAATTACCCGACACAGACCAAAACAGAAACTCTGGGCCCTCAGGGAGCCGCTTTCCTCAATGCGAGAGAGCCGACATGAATCAGCTCGTCCTCTCCTGACTGGAGGAGCTGAAGCTCATCATCATCATCATCATCGCTCACTTCTTCAAAGAGACGTCTTCCCTTTAATCAGACAACCGCTCGCTGCAGCAGGTTACCGCCTCCACTCCTGCTTCCCAGAGAAACTGGGACGGTTTTCCAGACCAGCAGCTGCAGATCAACCTGCTGGTTGTGGATTTTACCTCCGTTTGCTTCAAATGGAGCCGGGTTTGTTATGAACACCTGCCATCAAAGCGAGAAGAAACCCCGGCGTGTGATCCTGCAGCCGCTCAAAGGAAACCGCAGACCCCGCCCCGCTGAACCCAGCAGCAAACACGGCTCTGTTCACCAGTCAGAGCAAAAGCGTTCATAGAACCAGCCAGAAACCAGGGATAGAAACTGGTTAAGAACCTAAACTGAGCACCAATAGCTGGTTTTAACCCACACTAAACAAAATGTTTCATGTTTTAGATGTTTCTCTGTTTCATCACACCTGATCACCTGTTTATCACCTGCTGAACCAAACCAGCCGTTTTGTCCTGTGGGTTTTAGATGTTTCTGGTTCTGACCCACCTGAATGTAACGGCTGGTTCAGTACTGGACCTCTGCAGAACTTCATGGCTGCTGAGGAGGTGATTGGCCATGAAAATCAGGGACATGTCTAAAGCATGAATGACAAATAGCATATTAATGTAGCACATTAGCATTAGCCTCCGCTAAATACCTTGTTAATATAGCGCTTTAGCTTCCGCTAAGTACCATTGTAGGATAGCGCTTTAGCATTAGCTTCTACTAAATACCGTGTTAGCATAGCGCTCTTGTGTCAAACTGAAGGCCCGCGGGCCAAATCCGACCCACTACACGTTTTTATGTGGCCCTGTAGACTCTAGTTTACAACATAAATGGAAGTGTAAAGATAAAGGTTGCGTGCTTAAATATTACTAATATTATTATTATTAATCAGTTTTTATCTGTAAACTGCCAAATTACAACAATGGAAAACATGTTCAATATTATTTAACTTCAGAAAGTGTTCATCAAAAGCAGAGAGAGCTATTTATTAATACTTGATCATTTTTTAATGTGCGGTTTTATCAGCCTCCTGCTCCACGACCCGCAGGAGTTCTGTCGGACCCAGATCTGGTCACCGTGGCAACCGCTGGGCTGAAGGGAACCAGTTCAAGACGCCAGTTTGAGGCAATCAGAGATGTTCTGACCCGGTCAACTCAAACTCAGCCAGATCATATTGTTGCTGCTGTGATGACTCACCTGAGAGGAGACACACCTGTCTGGGGGGGGCAGAAAGGGGCGGGGCATCAGGGAGACAAAGAGGAAGACGTCAGGACTCTCAGATGTTCCTCTCAGCTCAGATTCAGTTACAGCAAAAAGAAACACAAAAAGAAAAATCTGTGAGCTGAAGAGAAAAGCTTTGTGAACCGGTTCCAAAGAGCCGCAGGTCCGAACAGAACCTGACTGATTCCCGCTGGGATCCGGTTACCTCTGAAATCCCCAGGACCCAGAGCCACACAGAACCAGAACCAGTTTTCCTCTGGAAAACAAGGAGAAGGAATCCACCTGCTGGCCGAGCCGGGGAATCGCTCCGACCTGAGGAGCGGGACGGAGAACCCATCAGAACCACGGATACTTCTGGGCTCTCATTACAGTTTAGTTTTATTTCATTGGGACTTTTTCTCTGATTCAGTGAGTTTTTAGAGTGTTTGCTCATTTTTATTAGTTAGTATAAGTTAAATATTGTTTAGTTTTTATTGGTTATAGCAGTTTTAGTTTGTTCATATTTGGTTAATTTTTAGGTTCAGATTTCAAGGATATTTGACTTGGTTGGTAATAAACACTCAGCAGCAGATACCATTCTTAAAATATGGATTCAGTTATTGTTCACTATTGTGATAAACTATAATATTGCTGTTTTGACACCATTTTCCAGTATTATAATGGTAATTATGGAATAATAATGCAAGAACACATTCTCAAATTAATAAACTGTAGATTTTAAAGAACATTTAACACTGAAAGACATTTTAAATATCCAAAATAAATAAACAAAACAACAGAAACGAGCCTTAAAGTCTGTAAACAAAATTAACCTTGAAAACGAAGCCAGTTGAGACCAAAACACCAAACTGAAAACTTTTATCACCCAGTTTTTGGTAAAAAGAGAGAAATGAGAAAAACGGTAAATCATGCAAATTGAACTTATCAGGCGATTAATTGATTTATTGATTATTGTGACAGGAACGTACCAAAGAAAGACAAGGAAGAAACTTAAAATGAAAGAACGAAGGAGGAAAGGAGGCTAGGAAAGGAGAAAGGAAGGAAGCAACCTTCCTGTTTTCAGGTCACCAGGTGTTAAAGGTCACGGGGTCAGCAGATGTGAGCTGGAGGTCAATCTGCTTTCAAACAGGAGTAAATTTTCTCAGCAAAGTGAAGTTCTGACGGTTTCCCAGAATCCTCAGAAACATCCAGCTGGTTTCCTCTGAGCATCTGTTTAATTTCCTGCAGTGAAACTGAATCAACCCTTTTCCTCGTTAAAGACTCAGGACGGTTCTGTCTTGGTTCTGACTGGGTTTTTCCAGACCTTGAGAACCTGAAGCTGAACTCTGCCGTGTCGATCTAAACGGTGTCAGACGTTTCTTAGCGGCCGTACGTCTGAACTGGGTCAGCTCTTCTAAAAATACTCGTCGCTCCTCAGAGAAATGTTCCAGAACATCACGGATCTACGTAGCAGCAGGTTTCCTCTCTGCTTCCCACCGGCTGCAGGAGAGACAGCAGAACGCTGTGAAACTTTACACAGCTCTGTTCGGTCCGGTCCGCCCGGCCCGGCCCGGCCCGGTCCGGTCCGGCCCGGTCCGGTTGGATCTGCCTCATTCATCTGTTTATTGAAATAACATATTATTATTTACATTCATCTGCAAAACTGGCTAGAATCTAAAAGTTCAAAATGTGGAAGATGAGTAGGTTGAATCTTTTATTAAACGTTTTAATTTTCTGAATTGAAAGAATTGCTTTGGCAAAACAGACTAAAGAAAGAAAAAGACAAAACAAAACTGCAGCAGCATCTGCTGGTCTCCAGCTGCTGTAGTTTCTCTGTCAAACCAACCAAAACCTGTTCGCATTTACCATTATTTATAGATAATACAGCTTAGATATTCCTCCCTAATTACTAAAACACATGAAGTATAAGAAATTGGTATAACTACAGTTAATAGCAAAATATTTAAACCAAAGAATAAATTAAACCAGGGTTTATTTTGAGTTAAGCAGGAAAGGTTTGATTGTATTATTATTATTATTATTATTATTATTATTATTATTATTATTATTATTATTTCTTTTTAAGATTTACAGAATATTAAAATTTCATTTTTAATGCCTTTGTGAAACAGCATATATGGAGGTAAAATTTGGCAAACAATGTAATATTGTTGATCAACTATTGATCTTTTTAATTCCTTATTTAAATTCCATATTTGATCCATTTCCAAACATTAACCTCACACTCAAAAACCAAATGTTCTGCTGATTCGAACAATAATTTACAAAAATTACATTTATTCATTTCAATCTAAATGACGTCATCGGATTTAAATGAACCGTAAAATTGTGACGCCTCAGCAGCCAATCAGGGAGCTCCTGTATCTAACCGTCGTCAAGGGCAACGCTAAAGCGGCAGCTAACGCTAAATGTTAATCGGAAAAAATAAATAAACACAGATTTACAGAGTCTATGTGGGATTCAGCTCTTTATTTATTGTAAATTTTGACCCTCTGATATGTTTTATTAATATTTGTCGCTTTTTACGTCCTTGCGTTGCGCATGCGCACCGAGTCCCATTCACAGCGCGGTTTACGGCAGCGCGGATGTTGGAGCGGAAGCCCGGATCCGTCAGAGGGCTGCTGGCCCTTTAAGGATGATGCAGCGGGACCAGCCGATGTAGGACGAGCTGACCGTCTGTGCGCCGCCCGCCCGCCTGCCGCCGCCGCTCCGCATCATGGCCTCCGCACCGCCGAGGACCAACCGACCACCCCGCGGCCCTGCTCTTCCCGCAGCGGAGACGGACGTCAAGCCGAAGCAGCGGCACCGGTAGAGGCGAGCCGCTCCGCCCCCCTGCGCCCCGGTCTCCTCCATGCCTCCGTCCAAAGCCAAGTTCAGCTATCCGATAAAGAGGGCTGCGAACCCGGGCGACGGCGGCGGCGGCGGAACCATGAGCCGGGACTATTCCGTGAACCTGTCGGTGCAGCAGGTGCTGAGCCTTTGGGTCCACGGCGCCACCCTGAAGGACTTCACAGGTAGGACCCGCGGGGAGCGGCTGCCGCGCCGCCGCGAGCGGCACCGCGTCCATTTTAAAGCAGAAAATTAACCAGGGGACGGTGAGCCAGGAGGAGTCTGTAAAAACCAGATGCCAGGAGGTATTATGGGATGCAAAACCTCCTGATCCTCCCTTTGTCTGCAGAGACATGAACCTGAGCTCCGGGTCACATGAGGCCATTATTGTCAAATCATTTTTTTTATTTCGCATTAAATCAAACGACGCAGAATCTCATCTGCATCAATCCGCTGCTGCAGAAGCATCAGCGATTTTATCTGCAGGAAGGCGGCTCTCCATCTGCAGCGTGGAGTCATGGCTGGTGTGTCATGTAAACAGAAGATTGCAGCAGCAGAGGCGGAAATGTGTTCACACCACCTCCATCCTGGGTGGAGAAACACTCGAAGCGTGCGGCGCTGACTCAGCAAGAAGCGCATCTCAGAAGTTTGCGGTTCCGCTGCGCTGCACGCAAGATGATCCGCTCCGGCCGATGAGCCGCGGCGGCCCGCCGGCAGCAGAGGTAGCAGCAGCAGCAGCTTATTGAGATGCAGGCCTGCGGCTTACACAAATCACTTTCCTGTTTATGAGATGTGCAGTTTCACTTCAGCAAACCATAAATAGAACAAATTTAAATACTGAGACTTCCGGAGCTCAAACGGACCAGAACATGAGGTCCAGTAAGGCCTGAGGGAACATGTTTGGAGATTTTTAGAAATAAATTCTCCAAGAAAGAGAAAATAAATAGTCATTTAAGTCTATCACACTTGTCAAACTCAAGGCCCGGGGGCTAAATCCGGCCCGTCACAGCTTCTGATATGGCCCACTGGACTCCAGAGGGACATCAGTCAGTCGCTCCAGCTTTGTGAAAATTCATGCAAAATCAACATATTCCTACACTTTTTCACGTTACTGCATTATTACAAGTTTACTGCAAATTTTCCACAAAAATGGTCAAAAGCATTGGATTTAAGTGACTAACTCCCACCTGCAGGTGGCAGTGTTCTCACTTTCACTCCATTGCTGCCTCAGGTTTACTTGATGCCAACCTATAGTCTGTGATTGATGTCGAGTAACAAAAAGTCACATTTACCATCTTACTTTAAGCACAAATACTGACAATTTTCTTACAATATTTCCAAATTAGCGCCACAAAATCACAGCTTTTGATCACAGAAACGTTAAATGTGAAAACATGTTTAATATTTAATGTCAAGAAGTTTTCACTGAATCCAGAGATTTATTTACCATATTAATATTTTAACAGTTTGTTCATCAGTTTTATCAATACATAGTTCCCATGAGTCTGAACGGGCAGTGATCCGCGCCACTGAACCGCCATCTTGGTAGGCGATCGCAGCGCAAAGCGTAGATGAACAAAAAGGAAGTACACTGACCCTTTGGGAACAAAATCTCTGCTGTTGGGATCTACTCATATGGGACAGAGAATATGGATTGTTTATTGTTGCCATAGCAACTGCCACAGATACCTACCAAGATGGCTGTCTGCTACAAAGTTCCCTGAAGTGTGACATCACAGAAAACCATGTGTTTATAAAAAGATATTGTTCTGGATTTTATTCCTAATTTTTAAGAGTTAGTTTCTTTGTTCCCTCCTTTCCTCCCTTTTTCTCTGTGTCGTTCCTTTATTCCTTTATTCCTTTACTTTCCTTCTTTCTTTGTTTTCCTTCCTTTCCTCCTTGTGGTTCTAAACTAACCAGTAAAATAATAGTTTTGCTCCTTGACTTTAGAAGCAGCTTAATGTTAGATGGTGAAGTTTTGATTCTGACCTGTTCTTCCTCTCATTCTTCCTCTCTATTCTTCCTCTCTATTCTTCCTCTCATTCTTCCTCTCTATTCTTCCTCTCTATTCTTCCTCTCATTCTTCCTCTCTATTCTTCCTCTTGTTCTTCCTCTCATTCTTCCTCTCTATTCTTCCTCTTGTTCTTCCTCTCCGTTCTCCCTCTCTATTCTCCCTCTTGTTCTTCCTCTCCGTTCTCCCTCTCGCTCTTCCTCTCCTCCTCCAGAGATGTGGTACTGGGTCTTCCTGTGGTGTCTGTTCTCCTCGCTGTTCGTCCACGGCGCCGGCGGTTTGCTCATGTTGGTCATGCTGCAGCGCCACAGGTGGGGTCGCCTCATCACGCTGGTTCTGGTCAGCGTCGGCTTCCTGGCCTCCCTCTCTGGAGCCGTCATCACAAGTAAGTGAAGCACGGTGGGGGCAGCATGGGGCTGCGGGCTGCAGGAGGCCCTTCCTGTGTGATTCAGTTCAGGGCCACCAGGGGGAGACAGAGGGAGATTAGTAGAGAGGAGGAAGAGGAAGGAAACGTCACAGAGATCCAGAAACTTCTGAGGTCATGTCAGGACATTTGACCCCGTGTTGCCATGGAGACCAGAAGACTCTAGAGTTTAGTCTAGAGGAAGATTTTAATCGTCATTTTCTAAGTGTTGGTTCCTTGTTCCTTCCTTTTCTTCCATCCCTGAATATTCAGCCTCTTCATCATTAATGTGAGGGGGGGTGGTGATGAAGAGGAGGAAGATGAAGGAAATGTCAGCGTGGAGGGAAAAGGTCAGAGATCCAGGTTTCCACTTCGTCCTTTAATGGCCTTCAGTTTCCTGAGGACGACCTGGTTCTGATCCAAACAGAACGGTTCAGATGGCCGTCAGAACTTCAGGTTCTTAAACCTTCAGGTCCAGTTTCTCCAGAACCAGAGAGTCTGCATGTCTCTCTGCTCTCTGATTGGTCAGAAAACAGGAAGTCCTGTAGCAGGGGGAGACAGAAACATCTCTGTTTGGATGGAGAACCTGGTAGAATCCAGAAGGTTCTGAAGATTCCACCGGGTCAGAACCATCATGATGCTCTGAGCTGATGGTTCTCTGAGAAAAACTGGGATTGTTGGAAAAACTGGAAATAGGATCAGAATTTTAACTGGGTCAGAAAAAGCCCAACTTCCTGTGACTCGGTTAGAGTCGGTTCTGATGGGATGGAAACCCGAGTCAGATGAATCCACCAAAAATTTTTCAGAAAGCAGGAAAAATAAGGATCCAGGAATAGTAATGGAAAGTTGAGTGGAAGGAAAAAGTAGAAAATCTTTTAAAAGCTACATTTGTTTTTATGTGAGATCATCAGCATCCTGACTGAGTTGGATCAGAACTTCCTGTGTGTGTGTGTGTGTGTGTGTGCTGCAGGCGCGGCGGTGGCCGGTGTGTACCGTGTGGCGGGGAAGGGCATGGCGCCGCTGGAGGCTCTGGTGTTCGGCGCGGGCCAGACCTCGCTCTCCATCATCATCTCCTTCTCCCGCATCCTGGCCACGCTGTGAGGACGAGGGGCGGAGCCCGGTGCCGACCCGAGGAGGAGCTCTGACTCTGGAGTGTTACTGCAGCCATCCCTGGTCCAGATGGAGACTCATCAGGGAGTCGTGGTTCTGAGGTTCTGGTGCCAAAATCCTGCTGCTGCTGCTGACTCAAAACCTCCAGATCAGAGAAGAAGAGGAAGAAGTTTCAGCACTTTTATGTTCAGTGAGGAGGAGAAGCAGAAATCATCAAACACTGGATCAGACCGAAGGTTTGTCAGCAGGAGTTCCTTCTTCTGGACCGGTTCTCCCGTTCTGGTCCCGGTTCTTAGTCCCAGGTCATGGAGATGTGGGCGGAGATTCCTGGAGTTCAAGGACCACAGCGACCAATCAGAAACGCATCCTGATATGATGCAACATGAGCCGGGTCATTGTTGGATCAGGATGTCGGCCATGTTGTGAGGGGCAGGTCTGTTGTGAAACTGGCTCTAAATGAACAGCTGAGGTGATAATGAAACAAAACCTGCTGAATAAATAGAGAAAATAAAAAAGTCTAGACTTTCTGAAGAACAGAAAACCAGCAGCTGTATTTTCATAAAGTATGTTCTCCTGAAAGTATTTAAATGCTAAATTTGTTTCAAAAGTCTATAATTTATTAATGATAATTAATAAACATTAATTTTATGACCTTTTTATTAAATATTAAATTATTAATACTTTAATTTATTAATAATAATTTTAAATCCAATTGATTAATAATATATATAATTAATTACATTAACTTATTAAATTACTGTTGAATTAATAATGTTTTATAAATTAATAATTACATTTCATGGATAAATTAATTTACTAAACTAGTTATTCAAGTTGTTAAATGAATAATAAAATATAAATAAATATTCAATAAATTAATATAATCATTATTAGAAATCTGCAATTAACATTCAGTCGTTCCTGTCCAGATTTCCAGCAGCCTCCTCATGATGCTGCCACCGCCGTGCTTCAGTCTGGCTTCTGCTAAAGCTCAGAGTTTCTCTGAAGATTCAAACCAGAACAAATCGAAATGTTTGTCGGGGGTTTTCACGTTTATGCTGCAAGGTTTTTAATGTTTGTTTTTAATCTTCACACTGTTTTATTTATTATTCATTTGAACTGTAGAGGATTTATTACTGAATACAGAAGGAAAGATGTTTATAAATTATTCATCTTTGTAGATTTTTACTGATTTAATGTGAAACTGATGAGCTGCTGTTCACTTCCTGTATGTCTCAGCAGAAACGCCCCTCGCAATATGGCGGCGCGTCACATGACCAGAAGCTTCTTCAACATTAAACCAATTTCTGCAGTTAATAAGCAAACAGCGCCCCCTGGTGGAAGCAGGAACCGATGCTCTTCTTTAATCCAACCACAAATCAAGTATTCAGATCCTGAACCTGTTTGGTTTGAAACGTCGATTTCACAAACAGATTCCAGTTGGTTATGGAGTTCCTCAGAGCTCAGTGCTCGGCCCAGAACCCGTTCTGCTTCGTGACGTTATTGGGCAGTATTGGAAAACAGATTTTTAAAATCTGAATAATCTCCAACAAAAAAGTTTTCACACCCCATGAGCTTTACTTTGCCCCATTCCAAGCACAAACTAATTTATTTAATGGGTTTTATTTGATAAACCTCCACAAAACGAAAACTAGAAGGAAAGTCGTCTGTTGGTTTTCATGCTGTTTAATGAATGTAAAAATCTAAAAAGTGCGGCATGTTTTTTCTGTTAGGGTCTTCTGGAGGTTTTGTTCCAGAATCATTCTGGGTTTGGCTCCATCCAGCCTCCTCGTCCCACAGCATGATGCTGCCACCACCGTCTCTCACTACAGTCTGACATTTATTAATTAGTTTATGTGCAGCAGATTCTCCTGCCTGACCTGGACTGCTGTTATTTAGGGGCATCAGAGTAAAGGGGGATGGATACATTTGATTGCCACAGATTTTTATGTCTATAGAAATTCTGTTTCTTCTTCTTGGTCTGTCAGATAAAATCCTGTGAAGTTTTATGGTTTCAAGCAGGAAGTTTAAGGAGCCGTTGCCATGGAAACATGTGAATGAATTCCCAGATTTTCCAGACATCCCATTGTTCAGGTCACCCAGGCCGTCTGAACACGGTTCTGTTCCCCCCGGGTCGGACCGGTTCTGGATCAGAGTCGTCCCGTTCGGGTCCCAGAACCAGAACTTGGAAGCGGCTCCTTGAGGCGTTTCCCTCTGCGACTCGGTTTGTAAACTTACTTTCAATCTGCCTCGTTCTGGGCCACTCTTCAGGTTACGCCGGGGGTCAAAGGTCACAATGCCAAAACTTCATTCATCCCGTTTCATCTGGACTCTGCAGACAGTTCTGAGTTTAATGTGAGGAGGTTCTGCTGGTTCTGCTGGCTCTGCGTAACGTAACGGACCGTCAGTACCGGCTCTGAGCACCGGAGGACAGCTTTGCCCCGTCGTGCAGCAGCAGCAGCCGGTGCTGCAGCGTTCCGACCAGAACTCTCGCTGAGGACGTTCTGAATGATGCTGCTGGTTCTGCCGACCTCTGCAGCAGGAATGGCCATGACTGAGGCACGGCTAGGGGTCAAAGGTCACCTGCAGCAGGACTTCTGTTCAAACGGACAGACAACCAGAGACAGAGATGAGCAAGCCGTGTTCATTCTGTAAAATATTCCCTTTTTTAATTTTATACCAGCCAGACCTCTGATATTTATAACGACTGCCTATTTATGTACAAACTGATCTCCTGTACTGTAAATACTCTACAGTGGTTGAAATAAAAACCTTTTGCAATATGAAAGCTGTTCTGAGTTTAATTTTTAAACTTCTGCAGCTCCCAGAAAATATCATTTTTACAGGTAAAGTAGAAAAACAATTCCATTAAATGTATTTTTTCACAACAATCTGAAGACATTTTATAAAAATACAATAAATCGATTGAAACTCATCTGTTTTATTTGACCAGTGTTGTAAATTACTTTTAATTTTTGTTTTGTTCGTCACGCTGGGCTTTCAGATCTTTATTAAAATTATAACAAACTGAACCATCCAGTTTGATTCAGTGCACAAAAAAGTATTCACACCCCCTAAAAATGGTCAAGCAGGACTGAAAATCATTTATTGGGCTTTAATTCGATGGTAACTCAACATGGACTGATTTAACGTTTTTAAAAATAAACATCTAAAATGTGTTTTATGTATTCATAATCCATCCCATAATATGTCCTCCAGTCTCTGCTAACAGGTTTTCTTCCAACCATCAGACCAGCTCCCCCACAGCATAATGCTGCCACCACCGTGTTTAAAGTGAGGATGGTGATGGTGACTCAGCTCATGTGTCCTGCCTGGTGAATCTGACCTTTGACCTTGCTCCTGGCCTCAGGGCAGATTAATCCTCCCAGGATGTGATTCTCTGCAGCTCCTCCAGTGCCGCCGCAGCCTATCTTGGTAGGTTTAGAGTTGAAACAAGCTCTAATTTACCATTAACCAGATTGGACTTTTATTTCATTAATTAATTTTTAAATTGTTTTCTCCGGTGTGCATCCAGACTTTATTAAGTTCCAGACGGAACCTTTGTATTCATGTGTTTCTGGTACGCCCTTAATTCAGACGCACATCTGCTAACAACAGCGACGGTCGGACAAAAAAGTCAAATTCTCTCGGCCCACTGAGTTTTTCTGTTTTAAGCGATCTGATTGGACGCTGTGAAAGATTATTGCTCTGTTTAAGTTGTGCTAATAGGAGTTAGCCTACCTGAGAAGCTATGCTAGGTAAAGATAGCATCTCAGTGCTAAACATGTAGCTAATGCTAATGTCAGCATCCACAGCTCACATTTCTGATGGTTGAAAAACCTGAAGAAAAGATTAAAAACTATAAATATCTTTGATGTCAAGGTCATATGTCAATTTATTCCTTAATTTAGCAGCAAAATGTTGCTTGTTTTATTGATATATGATTTTCGATTTTAATTAATTACAGACTCTGCAATTAACTTGATTAAAAGCTTTACTGGAGTCCCACATTAGTGAAACACATTTTTAATAAACGTCTGCAGCTTAAGGAGCTTAAGCTCCCTGTGAAAGGAGGTGGCAGTGTCATGCTGTGGGGTTGAAAAAATATAATGTGGAAATATTGAATCAATGTCTGAAGACATGAAACAGGAAGTAGACGTTTGGTGCTAAATGGTCTCTTAAAGGGACAGTAACCGTCCGTGGTTTGGAGGGCGGAAGCCGTTTTAAACATGGAGGACGTGATTCTGGACTCAAACGCGGCGTCTCACATCTGATGTGACCTTTGGTCTCGGGCCTGATGGACCCGGGGTTTCGCTCTCGGCCGGGGGAAAGCAGGTCGCCACTTATCAGCCTGTTTTTTGTTATTTTGTTCTTTAACAGCAAAGACAGCATGTGACGGCGGCGGCTTTGGTCCAATCAGAGGCCAGGCTGAGGAGGCTGATAAGCGGCCGGCGGCTCCGGGCCGGGCAGGAAGTGTTTCATAAGAGGCCAGAAGGTGGCAGAGGAATTTCTGCCTGATTGATGGATGTTTGGTGAGCTCAGCCGCAGAAACAAAGATGTTTTCCTCCAATCCGAACATTAATCACAGAAACGCTGCAGTGGGCATCGACTGGTCAATCTGATTACTGAGACTGGGAAAATGTGGGAATTCCTTCCCAGCTCTCTGACTGGAATGTTGTTTTTCAGTAGTTTTCTCACACAGGAAGAATGTTTGCTCTGCAGATACTTTCACAGCCTTTCTACCAAATTACCAGCATCAGGAAATGTTTTTAAACTTATTTCCATCTCCATGTTTCTCTATATGTAAACTGAGATGCTGAGTCACATTTCCCTCCATAAAATCCGGGAATAAATCAGTTCCTGCTCATACATGGAACCACAAACATGGTTTATATAATAAACATAGCTTTTATTGATCCCAAAGGGAAAAGCCTGCTAGCTAAATATTTACCTTCAAATTAAATAACTAACGTGCAAACTAAATACTTAGCTTAATAATTAGTATTATATTATTGCTAATTAACTATTTGTCCCACTACCTAAGTATTTAGCTTGCTAACTACATGTTTGGTTTGAAGCTAAGTATTTAGCTTGCTAACTACATGTTTAGTTTGAAGCTAAGTATTTAGCTTGCTAACTACATGTTTAGTGTGAAGCTAAGTATTTAGCTTGCTAACTGTAATTATAAACGGCTCCCCGTTTCCTCCTCTGTGTTTGTTCTGTCCATCCTGGTCCATCGTCTCGTCTGTCCAGAGGACATTGTCCCCGTAGTTTTGTCCTCCGTCCAGGTTCAGCTCTGCTAACCTCGGTCCGGCGGCCATCTTGTTTCCAGAGAGAAGAGGCTTTCTCCTTTGTCCCTTCCAAGCAGCCATGGTGGTTTAGTGAAAGTTGGCAGCTGAGATGTTTTCCTGTTTTCTCATTAATTATTTCATGACAGAAGCTGGTTTCAGCTCCTGTTTATATGAACATACAGAAGGTTTTATAACATTCTGGCGGTGATGTAAAACCCTCCGGATCTCCTTCAGCTGCTTTACGCTGCTGACCTGCAGCTCCGAGCTGCTGGCTGCTATTGTTTCCTGGACAGGAAATACTCCAGAGATGAGCATGAGTGCAGACGAGGCGACGGCTGCGTGCCTGCTCAGAAATAACAGCCCCCCCCCCTCCTAAAACCCCAACAATGGCTGGCGGGCAGCCGAGCCTTTGACCCAGCAGGTCGCTCCGCGCTGTCGGCCGTCTCTTTGTGCTGCAGCTGTTCATAAAGTGCAGTGCATAAAGATCAGACGGCGCACAAACAGTCAGGACTCGGTCCGATCAGCGCCGGCCGTCTGGGCCGAACCGAACCCAGACCTTTGGGATCCAGCGTGTTGACTCAGGAATGACAGAAATACTCTTTGTTCCTGATTTGATCTAATTTTAATCCAAACCGTCACATAATCCTCCGGCTGTTTGATCCATCCATCTGCCCAGCATGATGCTGCCACCACCGTGCCTCGCAGTGGGGAAGGTGTGTTCAGAAGAGGGGTGGGAATATTTTATTACCTCACAATTCGATTCAAAATGATCTTTCATAAAGATTTCTGCTTCATCTGTTGATGAGAAAATGATCCCCATGATCTGCTTGGCAGCGCAGAATGGAGACGTTAAAGAGTCGTTTTCATGTTTATTAAGTTTTAAATGTTTATCTCTCTCCTCTTTTCCTCCATTTTGATTTTTCGAAGTACTCGCACCTTCCTGCAGCGTCTCCATGAATGGCAATGTTGCATTTTCCATCCTAAAATTTTTAGCAACGTGAATCTTTGTGAAAAATTATCCATAATTTTTTATTGCATCGGCTGAACGATTCATGTCACCTGCGGATATAAAACCCAGTGGAAGCAAAATATCAACATTTCTGCATGGAAGACGAACACAAACGTCTGACCAATCACAGCCTAGTGAAGCTTTCAGACGCTTGGAAGAAGCCAGTTGACTGGGAATTTTTTAACAGCTGAAAAAAATCTTCCCTGAAATCCATAAAGTTAGCATTTATTTGCTTAATAATATATTATTAAGCTACAGAATTTAGCTGTATCATGTTCTATTGCGTTTTTCTTTAATCCTCGTTCACATGTGCTTTAAGTTGTGAACTCAGTTGCTTTTCATACTTTGCATATGAAAAACATTTTTGGCCTTCTTGGCGTTCCATACTGGAGGAGCAGAAACGAGTCTAAAATACAAAATAACACCATAAGTTATTGTTGTTTGCATGAATCTATGCACTCGCATCAGTTTCACAGAAATGTGCAGTTAGATCCTGAATGGAGGCGGATTTGTTTTATTTTTTAAATTAATTTTTGACATTTTAGGTCAATTGTGAGTGAAAATCCTCGCTGTGACTTTCACGTCCCAGTCGGTCTGCAGCTCCTCCATCCTCTCTCCAGGTCCAGATGACGGATTGATCAGAACTCTGGCAGTTGTTGGCAAACCTTCAATCTGGATTTAAACCTCCAGGAGAATCAGCTTCGTTTTGTCGCATTAAAGACGTTAAAGTTTGTGGCTGGAAGGTGAGGAATGAGAAGAAGTTCAGGGGGTGACGGAGGATCCACTCTGGATAATCCTGATGTCCTCGTCCTGATCCCATCTGATGATGATGATGCTGCTGCTGCTGCTGCTGCTGCTGCTGCTGCTGCTGCTGCTGCTGCTGCTGCTGCTGCTGCTGCTGATGATGATGATGATGATGATGATGATGATGATGATGATGATGATGATGATGATGATGATGATGATGAGAGCAGCCTCTCTTTGCCTCCATTGTTCTCGCAGTAACGACCCGTCTCAGTTCGCTGCGGTTTGTTTCTCCTGAACTTTTGTCCCGACCCGCGGCGGTCGCGTGCGAAAACACAGATACGTAAACAACGATCAGCAGACAGGAAGGCCTTTAACCTTTAACCTCTGAAGACCAGGAAACCCTAAAAGCACTGAGAATAGCAACAAAAGCCTCGGCGTGTTGACCTTCCTCTGACCTGTTAACCCACTTTGTCCCTCAGTTTTTCTCACTCTGAAGATCTGAAACTTCTTACTGATCATCTTAAAACTATTTATTTTTTCAGCTCAGTACATCTGAATATTGAAATGTCCTGAAGCGTACTGGTGGAAAGTTAAGTGGAAGGAAAAAGTGGACAGAAACTTGTTGAGGTGATGTTTCTACAGTGAGTAAAATCTGGCAAACATCGGAGATTTTCTCCTTCTGGACTGATTTTTACCTGCTGCAGTCGATCCTGCAGTAAAAACCAGTAAATCCTCCAGAGGGGGCGCTATAATCCCAATCTGAAACTTTTTATTCTCTTTACGCATCACTTCATCAGATTTCTAAACTATCCTACATAAAGAAACAGCACAACGGTCTGCTTACATATTTGTTACATTGATATTTGGGTCTAATGTTTGTAAACATTTAATTATTGTTTTAATCCACATACTGGATGCATTATAATAATATCTGACTAATTAAAGCGCTTTAACTATTTAAACAAGTTTCACCAAATAAAATACAATTTTTGATTATAAATACACAATAAAATAAATGAGGTAAGCCTCCATCTGCTGGCGCAGTTGGAAAGTAGATTATGAATATTTTATAAAATATGTTTCCAAATGCAGATTTCTAAGATAGAATAAATCCCGGGTGTGCTTCCCTATAAGAACCACCAGATGGCAGCATCACACGGCTCAGTTTCCATGTCCAGGTTCTGATAAGCCTGTCGCTCACAGAACCACAAAGATTAGATTAAACTAAATAATAACATAACAGTAAAAATGAAATAACTTCAGTATAAAAGTTGCTTGTGCAGAGACCGACCCGGTGGAGTCCATCTCCGAACCGGGTCGGGATCCGAGCCTGGCGCTGATGATCCGGAGAAACTGAGGAAAAGCATTTATTCTGTTTATTATAAATATTCAGCTTTAAAACAGCCGTGATCCAGAGATCAGGGAACCATCAGTCAGAAAAGTGGAGATCATTAATCACTGCGTGTTCGGCTCATCCAAAGAACCGGACCGGTCCAGACTGAAGGGAACAACTTTTACAGGTCAAAGGTCAGGAAACGGGCAGCCAGCATCCCTGCAGGCCCCACACAGATCCACAGGTTTTCAACCTTTTCTTCTTCTTCTGCAAAAAATTATGTCGACATACACAGTCATTGTTTATATCTACCTGATATCAAATGTTTCAACCAGAACTTCATCATCTGCTCCACCTCCTGCTGCTGTGGTTCTGAGTCAAACCAGCCTGTTCCCCTCCTGGCCTGTGGGGGCGCTGCACCAAGAACCACTGAAGGAAACCACACAAAACCCTCTGAAGACCCTGAGAGCAACTTCCTTCTTCACCAGATGGAAACAAGATGGAGGATCAGATTTTGGTGTTTTTTTCTCTTTAGTCTTTGGCTGAAGACCAGGAGCCATTTCTGCTGCTAGCGCTAAAATGATCCAAACTGAACACAAAGATCCTAAATACAGAGAAAACGAGAATAATGGAGCTGCTTCAGCGGCCTAGTCCAAGGATTTCCAAAGTGTGGCTCCTGACAACCAGCAGTTAAAAATCATACAAGATTTATCCTGCAGTCAAAAAATTCTTCATGAAAAGAAAAATGGCAGAAACCAGAGAATTTCTGTTTCAATGAACCACATTTTAAATTCATCAGGAAACATTCAGCTTTGATTAACAGCGAGGAAACCTGAAGACAGACCCACTCATTCAGTTCTCACTGCTCAGATTTATTTCCTGGACAGAAGTAGAAAACTTAACAAATTTATGTTAATTTATGTTAACAGAAATTTGTTAACAGAATTTATGTCACTTTGTATTTAGCCAAGTTTAATAAACTAAATAAAAGCTGATTGGATTGCAGAAAAGCCTCTGGATAGTCGTGGTTCTACTTGCTACTTGGTTATAGAAAGAAAATACTTTGTGTCGTACTTAATGTACCACTGAAAGAAAATTATGTCTGAAATCATTTTACCCTGATTTTAAATAAAAAGTTTCCATCTGCATCAACCACCTGAAACGTTTATCTTTCCTGAACTGCAGTTGGGGCCAAACAAAATCAGTCCAAGGGCCACAAATGGCCCATGCGCCACACTTTGGACACCCCTGATTTAGATTTAACTGTTAAAGGAAACCACGATTAATTATAAAAAATATTTAATTTTTAATATTTAATCCCATTTAATTGGGAAATATTTATTTTAGATGTAAAAACAATACAGTAATGATTCTGTAGGGTATTTAGCTTTTATTTCTAATAAAATATTTTCCCAGGAATGTCGCCATGTTGTTCAACTGGCGGACTCCCTCCAGCCCATTTGACCCGGAGCCATTGAAACTGATCAAGAGGTGATGAAGATGAGGAGCAAACAGAGGAAGAGTTGGGCGCAGGAGCTGCTGGTTCTGGTCACTGTGTGATCCGGTAAGAACTTCTGTAGCTCTGAGTCCAGTTCGGCAACAGCGGTTTAGGGTCTGAACTTTGTTCGGTGTTGGTTTCACCGTCAGTACCGGTGTTCCAGCTCCGTTAGCATTTCCAGCAGCTCCACTGCTGCTGCTTGTCTTTTTCTCCCAGCGTCTGCAGCTCTGTGTCCGGTTCGCCATCAGCTGTGCTGTGTAGAGTCCGGACCTCCATGGATCCGGCCGGATCGGTGACGTCAGTACCCAGGCGGTAGAACTCCTGTTAGCATCTCAAAGCGCATCCAGCTCTGACTGTCTCAGCACAGCATTTATTTTTGGCTCGTCAAGGTAACGATCACCTGTATAAATGGTTCAAAGTGTTGAGGAGAAACGTCCAGGGTCCAGATCAGGTTTGTGTTCTTCTCCTTTCTTTCATGTGGGAAATTATCCAGATTCGCCTCCATTTTTATTTTTTAAATCACAGCCGATAGTGTCACAGTGTGGGATTATCTAAAATGACACCAGTCAAACACAATATGATAAACATCTGCTGGGGTGAAGTTGGCCTTCCTGTAGACTCCTGATGACGTCATCAACCCATCGGTGAAAAATGGTGACCTCCATGGGTGAAAAATAGAACAAAAGATGTAAATTTTTTAAATAATTATGAGTTTTGGCGTATCACAAACAGCAATTTTTTAGGTAATTGGAAATTTGCAGCAAATTTAGGCCAAAATGTTTAACTAGTCCTGGATCATTTTTAAGATGTTTTCATTTTATTTTGACTCTAAAAAATCAGGTCATTATGAAAATCATCAGTTTTTCTTTCAAGCTTCAGTTTTCTCCTCTCAGCCGGAAACGACTCGGCGAGTTTCCCAGTAAAGAGGGATTCCTTCCCCCCTCCATCCCTCCATCCCTCCATCCCTCCCTCCATCCCTCCGTCCCTCCATCCCTCCATCCCTCGGTCCCTCCATCCCTCCCTCCTCCCTCCGTCCCTCCATCCCTCCGTCCCTCCATCCCTCCCTCCCTCCATCCCTCCATCCCTCCAACCCACCGTCCCTCCAACCCCCCCGCCCACCCGCGACAAAAGACAAGTA
>CAEFZX010028011.1:0-21652 GCA_903066825.1 Alfaro cultratus | reverse complement strand
TCTGTTCTTGGTGTTGGATTTTATCAAATAAATTTCCCCAAAAAATGCGACTTATACTCCGGTGCGACTTATATATGCATTTTCCTTCTTTATTATGCATTTTATGGCTGGTGCGACTAATACTCCGGAGCGACTTATAGTCCGGAAAATACGGTAGGTGTCTTATATTATAAAGATATGACAGATTTGTTATTACATTGCACACTGTCAAAAAATTACATTTGTGGTACAATTAAATGCAATTCAATATATACCCGAACTTGTTTGAAAGATATGCAAAGTGGTTATTATTAATCTTAGACATTCTCAAAATAAAAATATTTTAGTGAGGTTAAAGATCCTTAAAATGATCAATTCAATGAAAACAAAATGTATTGAGTTTCCTGGTGACTCAGGAGTTTGATCTGCTTTTATTAAAAGATTGTTTTTTTGTTAATTTAATGCAAAGTTGAGGTAAATATTGTCAAGTGGAAAATGGCAAAGAACACATTTAATGAAAGCAGGTTTTAGAACGCTTGTAATTTGTCATGATTTTCATTGTGTTTACAGACAAACACACCTACGCAGTTGTATTACTGACTGCAGGTCAATGCACACCTATTACCATGTCACCCCACCCTACATTAATTTTGTACCTTTAAAAGGTGCAAGAACACAAGAGCACATCAGTCCAATTCTGGCTTCACTCCATTAGCTTCTAGGTGACTTTAGGGTTAATTTGTTTCTTATTTGTTTTTAAGTCTCTTAATAACTTGGCAACATCTCATCTCACTGAACTATTGCATCCTTATGTTACAGCTCGTATTCTCAGGTCAGCAGATCAGATGCTGTTAATGGTACCTAAGGTTTTCTGTAAATCCAGAGGTGAAAGAGGTTTTTGCAGTGGCGGCTCCAAAACTGTGGAACGGCGTGCTGCTACAAATCAGCCAGGCTCCATCAATAACTGTAAATCTTGTTAAAAAAAACACACACATGCCAACATTTCTACACCCTGCTTGCTGTGCAGCACTTTGGTCAAGCTCATTATTTTTAGGGTGCTTTATACACAAATTTGATTTGATCTGTAAATAAACTACCTAGTGACTACTTAGTGATGTATCTAGTTAGGATAGGAAATAACCATGGAAATAACACTAAACCTACTGCGTCATTCTAAGCTATGTAACTAAGACCTGAGTGTTAGAACTTTCCCTTTTCCAGACTGGAACTGGTCATTGTTTGAACATGCCTTGAATCTTCAAAATAAAAGCCCAGAAAGGAATCATCCACCTGGCGTCTCCATAATCAAAACCAACCAGCAAAGGCTTTAAATTTCTCACAAAACAAACTTTGTTTTGTTTTTTTCTGGTACTCCATCTTCCTCTAACAGTCAAGAAAACATTCATTTCATGTCTGTTGGTCTTGCCCTTAGGTGTTTATTGTGCGTGGTTGGTTCTTCAGTTTGTCTCTGAATCAACATGAGATGCTACTTTCTAGTACTGGATTAGAACAGAAACCCTGGGTCACAATGATTCCATTTTAAAACTGTGGCGTAAATGGAAAGAAGATGTATGATATTATTAGAAATATGTTTTAAACTGTTGATATGTTAAAGTAACATACTTCTACTTTACATTTGGCAAAATGATTATGAGTATACAGCTTTAATCCTAAAATCACACCCAGTTTTACTCAGAAAACAAGAACATGTCAGTAAATTAGATCCGCTACAGTGAAGCCAGTACTGACCTTTTTTCTCAAGTGTAAGGCTTTTTAGACTCTTTGGTCAAATCTGCACACTGACAACAACATACAGAGAGCAGTTGTTTACACAACCCTATTTACCACCGCACAACCTGACATTTCAGAGCCGGCCGGCATCCAAGCAGTCATCTGTCCAGTCGTACAGGTATTGATCATTTCCTGTGGCCTGGAGATTTTTCGCTGCCGTTTCTTCAACAAATGGATCACACGCCCTCTCACGCCAAGTCTCAGCAGCCCCCTGAGCTGCAGAGTCTGTCATTGGACGAGGCAAGATAGAAGTCTACTTTCTAAAGCAACGCAGCAGCAGACACTGATAGATAGACCTCGACTTGTGACGTAAATCAGGCCAATGGTTACTGACTAATGTGAAACCGCTGTACAGGTCAATAGACAGCAGCAGGTATCCAGTGTAATGCATTCATCCCAGTCTGTCTGGAAGCCTGTAATTACCTGAATGTGTTGCTTACGTCTCCCCTACTTTTTGGATGGAGTTTGAAATAGAAAGTGAGACTAGTGCTGTGGAGCTGCGTCGCACACTTCCACAATGGTCAGAGTGATGAAAGTCAATTCACAGCGTTCTATTCCTGGCTCATTCCTTACTAGCGAAGGAGAAAGTGCCAGAGAGATTTCATGCCTGAGACAGAGGAGTTACACTTGTGTTTTCCCAATGGACCATCAGAACCAACACTTTCCTTCTAGCACATCTGAGAGCCCTCGTCGCTGCATGCTGACAGCGTGAAAATGGGAATCTGCCAGGAATATGGGGGGAGAGGGGTCCTCGACTAGACCATGATTGGCTAACCAGGCTAAATACTGTTTCTTCTATGCTCTCTTTCAATGGGGCCTTCACGAATGAGAGCTCATGGCTTTCAGTACACTGGGTCTATTCGGATCCTCACAAAGGTTAAAAATCCCAGGTCAAACACTTCTTGGGAGCTTTTGAAATGAAAGAAAGTTATTGATGACCAGGACTTCTCACATCCTTTGAAACGGTCTGCAGAGATTCTGAAAGAAGGTCTTCATATATTAGATGAGCGGTCATGATCCAAAATGAGGTAATTTTGTCCTTTTCTATTTACCGAACACAGGGTAGCCATTACTGCTGATTGAAACCTACTATGTGGGCCATCCAAACAGTCCAGGCTGATAAATCCATTGCTGCCATAGAAATAACCAAGCACAAAAAGACAGTTTATGAAAGGCTGAAAAATGCCTCAAAGAGCAAGGTATGTATGAGAGCATGGAGGGAGCAGGGGCCAGGTCACAGTGCACTGTTTAACCTTGCCTGTGCTTCTCTTAGGTCTTATAGTCTTAATCCTTATAAAGTCCTTGAAAAGGCAATGAAAGAGCACTTTAATCGATGGTACTTAAAGTTGCAATTTCACATCTCAAAAGAGGTTACTGTGTGAGAAGGTTTATTTTTTATTCTCCATTTTTCACTGAAATCATTTTTTAAAAGACTTTTGAAGGCAATTAGAACCATATGATAAAACAGCTACTTAATGTCCACAACTCAACCAATCACCCAGGTTAACAAAATTAAATAATAATGCTATAATAAATTGCTGAATTAATTTTATTTTAAACATAAATTCCACCTTTGCTTAGAATGCTGAACAAATGTAACTCTTCTAGGAAGTTGAAAAAACATGGAAAACTGTTTCCTACAGGGAGAAATTATGCTTGTGGACATCGCCGTTTGTGGTTGCAGTGAAGTCCTCTGCTCTTGGTTTTGATGTTTGAAGGTTCTTTACTTTAGATTCACAAATGGGATGATGAAGCAAAGAGTTCACAGTCAGAAAAAAAGTTTCTGAAAGCTTAAACATCTGAGATGGCTAGAGAATGGTAAAAGGGAGACTGTAAATTCCTGTTCAAAAATAAACAGCTTAGTATGGTGCACAAGTATTTAACCAATGAGGCTAATCGTTGCCCATCAGAGTGTTGAGGTCTTTTTTTTTTCCACTTCAGTGAACCCAATTTAAGTGGCAACTAACACCTAACCCAGACTACATCAATCAGGAACAATCCACCAGTCAATAAGGATGTTATTTGAACAACATTGGAGTTGTGCAATCATATTCAGCAAACAAGTTTCCAGTTCAAGTTTGAAGCACAAATCAGTAAATAAGTAAGTTGGCTGAGAGCTAAACATATTTCAACATACGTAACCATGTTATGGAATAAAATCAGATGTATTGAATTCTCAGGTGATAAACATTTACCATTACACTTCATGATGTCTAATTGTGGATTATTTCAAATAAAAGGAAATAAAGTGGTCAACAGTCATGATTTTTTTTTCTCTTGTTAACGTCCTCTGCAGCGACAAGTGGTTTTATATAAACACAGCCTCACCTTGGAACCTCAAAAAGAAATGTTATGAAAGACGAGCGTAATGTTTTGAGCAAGCCGCTGGTTTTCATTTAGACGACGCTCATTTTGCCTACAGAATCCAGCAGGACAGCAGAGTCTCTTTGCAGATGAAAAGGCAATAATTGATTATGGTCTACTCTTCTGTTTTTGCCAGTATGCTGACAAACATAAATGATACTAATTCAGATGATGAGCATATTTCACCACAACCAAGATTTGGTTATTGAGCTCCCTCCTTATCTCCGTCAAACCAGCTGCAGTGAAAACAAATTCAGAAATAAATGTCTCCAATAAATAAATCTAGTGACGTTTGGTGGAACAAAAAAACAGTACGCTCATTGTGGTTTGGTCTGCAAGTGCATTTTAGTTCAACTTCCAAGAAATCTGTTGTACTGCATTATACACTGAGGTTTATATTAATCAGAACCATCTGAATTATTTCTCTAAGCAGTGGGTGAATGATACAGCAGAATTGTCCATTTGTAAAAATCACTGAAGTTGTATTATTCACAGGTAAAGAGCTATTTCACAGCATTCGCTGAAAAGAAACACTGCAGAAACCAAGACAGTAACATTTTTTTTTTCAATTAACACATCAACATGCATCTATAAACACAAAGCTAAACAGTGATCTTATATGCACAGTTCAGAATATACTCCCAACCTTATTTATGACTGAAGATGCTATGGTTGTTGTGTGTGTAAATCTGTGTGTGTATCTATGGGTTCATAAGAATGAAGACAGATACAAAGAAGTAACAAGATTTGGAAGCCAAATAAATAATAGGCTACTTACCGCAACTTTGCTCCCAGTTATCTGCATGCAGCGATCGGCGGAGAAGGTTAATGTGCAAAAAGACACAAACAGCACAATCGTTAGTAGGCCAGAGAATTATCCATTACAAGTTGAGGCATTAGCGTATCTGTTGTGACAACACAAAAATCCTTCACACATTTATAGCTCACTCGGTTTCACTAAAATTTACAAAAGCAAACAAGATAACTTTCATAGCTATTACTGCATACTGAAGATTATGTCTGTTGTTGGCAGCTGCAGGTCCTCTATTGTTAAATTATGAATAGACTGAGATATAAATTATGAGATGTAAATATCAAGGCAAAATTTCTTGTGCTTTTGCAATAATTTGACAATGTGGACAGGAAGACAAGTGAGAGGGTAAATATCTTTGATTGGTTGATGCAGATTTCGGATTCTTACCTAAATATGAACACTTGCTACTGAGGGTACAGAATGTAAAGAAGGTCCCTTTGGTCTAAAAATCAATCTTCTGCCATTAACAGTGGTCTTCAAATGTCACATTTGTGTGGCAGAACTACCCTGAACCTGTGCAGTCAGCACAATTCCCAGGGTTTAACCTTGCTATCTGTCAATAGTGGCAGGTAGCAGAAGCGATTTTCATTACTGCAACGGTGGGACTTGTTTCACAGTAGGAAGGTGTCTGTTAGCAGAGTAAATGTATTCTAATCTGAGGCTGAGCTCTTCTCGCTCTACAACATGCTTCTAGGGAATTGCATTCTGATTGCAAGAAGTTATAGGACACACTGAGCCATTTCCCCCTTCCTTTCTACAGTTTTTATAGGAGGCAGAGGAAAGAAAAAAAATCTAACTTTCATTTTCTTTTACCATCATTCTCAAACTGTCCAGGTCTGCAACCATTTATTGCAACAGTTACCCTTTCCTTCACCCTACTAAATGTTCAGAACAGCCATAGAAGCAGTTTAATGCAACAATTTCCCTGTGGTTTTAGCAACTATTGCATGTCTTTAAAATGGTCCAGAATACAACAATTGCTGCAGAAAGTACATTTATTTAACTTTAAAACATATTCACAGCAGCTCTACCAAACTATCAGACATTATCTTTAGTGTACCAGAACACAACACTGGAAGGAGCTTGAAGGTGAGAGGTACCAGTTCAAATTAATGTGTGTTTTGGGAAAAAAAAGTGGATATTACAAGGTCTGCACAACTTGTTATAGTGACAGGTTTTTTGAAGTATCACAAAAAAACAGAACGCCAAAATCATTAAAGAAGTTTTTCCGCCTTTAGTCTGACCTAGCTCTTGAAAAACTCCTTTCAAAAACCAACTTTTCGAGTTAGAAAATATTTAAACAATACTGTTGCATAATTATCAACACACGCAAACATAAATTGTGTTTAAGCACCTTTTAAAATTAACTTTTAAGGTATGATTTTATCATTATTGGCACATTTTGCCCACATATTTGCTTCTTTTTATTTACAAAAATGCCCTAAATTTGGAAGATATTCTGTGTGCATCTCTCTTCAGATCACAAAACAGATTCAGGTCAGGGATGAGAACCAATCTTCTTCTGGTGAAGCTATTCTTTTGTTGACTTTTGAAGAATACTTCTTTACATTTCTAGCACAAGCCTGAAGGATTTGTGCCAACATGAACTGTTGTTTTGACCCCAATTTTGCCGAAAGTTTTCAACCTAATTTTAGTAGTTTCTACATCTCTTTAGACATCTTTTCTACTTGATGTCAATAATTTGATCCTTCCTAAACAGACTGAGATATGTTCCACAATCACAGGATGAGTCTTTCAACATGGTTGTTTAAGAAATCAGAAGATACCCATTGAATCAGTTTGGGTAATAGGAAGCCAAAAGGAATCCCCCACAAGCTAATGGTCTAGTTAAATCCAACTGGTGATTTCTTTTTGGTCAAGCAGTGCGTTTCACTATTACTTTTTTTATTGTCGTTTCCTCAAAAAAGATTTCAGTGTTTTCAAATTTTACTGGCCACTGTCAAGGTGGAAAAAGTTCTGAAACACAAAAACCTGCCATTTTAAACAAGGAAATGTAGGCTTCTAATATTCACTGCAGATCCTGTACCTAATGACTTGCACGTTTTCCTCTCAAGTCATCACTATACACTAATTGTATGAGTACTGCAAAATAATCATAAGCGGTCTGGACGTTCTCTGAAAACTGTATGGGCCACTCAGAGAGGAAGGCTGAAAATTGATGGTCACATCAAAAAAACGTAGTAAGAAAAGAATGCAATAATGAGCAATCCCCCCTTACAAGACCTTACATCACATCCTTCCAACATTAAACAAAGCATGTTCATAATTTAACACAAGGCTCAAAGTATGTATTAGTAGCGTTAGTAAAATCTGAGAAATTAGCATTTTTGATTAAATTTGCACAAATGTAAAGAAAAGGGTTGTAAAAAAAGAAAGGCGGTGATAAAAGAAAGGCAGCAGCTCGTGCAAAGCTAATAGTTAGACATTTAAACATGACTCATGCAGAAGCAGAGTTGGATTACACGGTAATCAGTTCATATTTAAATGAGCCAGGTCTTTGCAGAAGTTTTTTTTTTTTTTTTTTTTTTGCAACACTTCATTTGTATTGGGAGTAATTTGCCAGACCCCTGCTGGGGTAAACCTTGTAGAATATGAGTCTGTATTCAATGTTGCATGGCTTGAGAGAGAGAATAGCTTGAAAATTTCTTCAAAATATATATTTTGCAAGAGTAAGAATTGTACTCATTATTTCAGGCAAGCAAAGTTTAAAAGCAAATGTGATGTGTCAGTACGCATCAGTGATAGATAGAGATACACCAGTCACCTAGAACATTATGAAAATCTTTCACATATTAAGTTTCCTTTTGTCATAAAGGCAACAATAAACCGAGGAGGTTTTGAGCAGCATAGATCTGGCACCAACAACTAAGTATTGATTTTGCAAATCCTGTAAGCTGGAATCTTACAGATGTTTCATTAGTTTGAGATTCAGATAATTTAGAGACCAAATCAAATCCTCCACCTTGCTATTTTGTTGCTGAAATAGTTTGAGCAATTCCAGCAGCAGAAGGGCTCATTATCCTGTTTTCACAAAGCACAGTTTCAGATCAGGTAAATTGTTTATTGCAACATCTAAATCAACAGCAATAACCAAGGTTTTCCAACAAAGCATCAATCAAAGCCTTTCATTGCCACTGCTGGATGGCTCTCTGTCCATTGTATGTTTTGGTGTTCCTCAGGTAAGAAGAACATGAAGACTTGGCCTTAAATTTGATACAAAAAACTGATTTCAGTCTTAAAAATATATGTTTGTTTGGCTCATTTCATGTGTACAACTTTTAGTTATGTCAGCGACTTCAGCTGCTGTAGGGCGAGTTTTAAGACTGACCTTTATTTAAATCATCAGTGGACCTTCATCAGTTTCCTTTTGTTAGATCACTTTTTGGAAGACCAAATAACTAGGAAGCTGCCTCACTCTACAGAATCTGGATATCTGGAGATTCTTGTAACCCTGTCATCACAATTTCAAATTCATGAACATTTGCTTCAATTACATTTGCCTTTTTTTCTCTATAATATACAGGCCAACTACCACACCTCAATGAAATGTCACCTTTGAGTGATCATAATGTTTTTGCTGATTGGTGCATGTGAAAGCTGTTGGTTTTTGGTCAGAAAGCATGTTGGAGAGACCAACATCTGCATTGCTTCACCAATATTTAATCATTTAAATTTTGTGCTTTGAGTGACCTGAGGATGCTGCCTGCTTAAAGTCAAGAGAAACAGAGGAACATATTTTAAAATGTTACCACTATCCAAACCCGTAAGTGTGTTAAATTATAATAAATGCAATAAAACAATGAAGACGTAAAAAAAACAAAAAAACAACAAAGTAAGCCTTTCAGAAATGACGGACATTGGAGACACCACAGCCAAACTGAAAACCCCACAGAAAGATAGAAAAAAAGCCCAGAATGTTAAAAGCCAAACCACCTATATAGTCTTTGTGCAACATTTTATATTTAGCCCATAATGCAAGCTTACCAGTTACACATAACTAAACTGCTGAAATGCAATTACTTCTTCCAATTGTTCCAAGTTTCAAACTTTCCAATGGATCATTAATTCAACAATTTAATAAGTGATGCTGATCAGAACGCTCTAAGCCGTGTGATTATGGTTTTGTAACGTGTTAAGAATTAGATAAAAGATGGAGATTTGCTTACAATTCAACACAACCTAAACATTTTTCACAAACACGTCTCGCAATATGCTACAAGCTGTTAAAATTGTTAATTTTTACAGTAATTGCTGCAAGTTTTTGTAATTGCTGCAAACTGTTACAACTGTTGCAAATTGTTCTATAGAAATCCTCTAGTCTAATGCTGGATGGTATGATAAAATATTCCTAAAAACTATTTGAAAAGCCCGCCTAAACAATCAAATTGATGCAAGCAGTTACAGTAGGTATCACACATTGTTGGGGATCTACAGTAGTCCTGTACTGTAACTGCACATTTGCATGAGCCTGCATGAACAGCTATTTCATCCCTGACACTGAGTCCCCTCTCCCCTTCTCCTCAATCAGCCCTATTAAATGTGATAGCAGGGTGCAGACAGACATCACATTTTGTCCTCTGTCCTTTCACTACACAGATTATGTTATTCATTTGAATAAAATATCTCTGCTCACAAAGCATAATGGGCCCTGTGAGGAATTCAATCATCTCGGATAATCATCATTATCAATAATGCCAGTTAATTACCATAACAATGAGAAAGGTAATAAATGATGATGTCAAGGCAGAGCTACCAGGTTCAGGAAACAATGAAGAAAGAAAGCACTTCTTCTCTTCAGAAGTGCTATGAATATCACCTCAGTAAGGTTCTCCAAAATCTCTAGGAAAGAAGTCATTTCAATATGCTGCCACATAAAAAAGATATAAAAATTGCAAATCATACTGTTACTCATCTAAAATATTAAGAAACTGCTGGTAAATATTGAGGCCCCATACTTAAGACAATTTATCCAAGCATGGTATGTGTACAGTGGCAGTAAGGTGAGTAAATGGCAGAAGAAAAGAAAAAAAAAAAAAAGGTTTTAGCTGTACTCCTATATCATATCTGTTGATTTTAACTTAAGAAATTGTGATCGTTCATCTCCATCACTCCATGGTCAAAGCTGTATGTCAGACTTCAAGTCCATACATTTCTTGGTCTAACAAGCACTACTTAAAATGAAAAGAACGGGGGCAAATAAAATTGAGAGTGATGCAGCCAAAATTTAAAAAATCTGTTAATTTTGTCTGCACTGCTAACAAGATGGTCAAAGAATGTGCCCGTGCAAGCTTAAGGCATCTTCAAAGTGGTCTGTGTTTGAACAAAGACATGACCCCAGTCAGCTTTCCGTCACAAGGCACCTTAGAAAAGCATAACTCCCACATGTTTATTTCCTGTCAGACTACTGGAATGAAGTGTGTGCGTGAAAGGGGTTTATGCTGTCATTTTGGTGCCAGTAAACAAGAGTTGCGTCACGTTATTTTAAAGACAACATTTAGGTATTTTAGAAATCCAAAGGACACAGACTTCTGTTTTCTGCTCTTGCCAGATACAACCATGTGGTGTTTTGAGGAGCAGAAATCCTACATACCCAATCAGGTCTGCCTTGTTGTCTCCAAAAGCAACAAATGTTTTCAGTGGGCGACAGATTGCAATTTTATATTATTCTTCAACTGTTATCCTTGAGTCTTTAAGAGAAATAAATTCTTTCATAAGACTCTCTGAAATGCACTAAACATTTTTTTAAACAAGCGTGTGTTTTTTTTATATAAAATAAAAACATTTATCAAGTTCATCAATTAATATCTGAACTCTTTACAATTTATTGTGAACAATATCTTACAACTCAGTTTATTTCTACTTTAAGTTATAACATAGTTGGTCAAAGGTTAGACATCACCACCACCACCATAAATGAACAAAAGAAAAGTAAGACTAGAGAAACATGAACCATCCACCAGACATCAACTAGGTAAGCAGCTCCAAGTTTCAGGTGCATCTCAATTAATATGAATAGTATCAAAAAATGTGTTTATCACTGGAATTTATATTAAAAAAAATGAACCTCAGACAATTGGGTTACATGATACCTACTGAATGGATATCTAATACAGACATGTCAACCTAAAAAGTATATTCATGTATTGCATGATTTATGCAATCAGTTCTCTTTTGCATGAATTACTCCATAAATGCTGCATGGTGCAGAATCACTCACTGTGTAGCTTTGCTTAGTTGTTAAAACCCAGGTTGCTTTAATAGCACTTTGCTAAATAGCCTGCTATAAGCTGCAGTTATGCTTGTGGCACCTTTTCCTTCCACTCAATTTTCCTGTTGTATCAAGCCTGTTTGGACACCAGTATCTGGTGCATTTATGTGTTATTGGGAGTATTATTTTCATCTTACTTCAGCATTACAAGTAGTTTTTTTATGCGAGCACCCAGCTACATTAATTTCTGACAAGCTAGATCTTTGGGCTTTTATGAGATATACCCTTAATCAACAAATATGATAAATACACCATTAAAATAAATCACTTGGTGTGAAATAAACCCCTTTTTTAATCACATGATGAAAATTAAATCAAGTTTTCAATAACATTATTGAGATGTTCCTGTAGATCTGAGGAGCAAACAAGAAAAAAAAAAATAAAAAAAATCAAAGACAAATAAGTCGATCAGAACTGCAATCAAAGTGGTGGGTCTCAAGCATGAAGAGTGAGGAAAGGTGGTGGAGTGGTGAGTGTGCAATAAAGGATGACAAAGCAGAGTATGAAACGGAGCATTAGGTTATTTCATCTCTTGTTTTCACAAATGCAACACACTTTTAAAACACTTATTTATTGTGACACTTACAGATTTGGCAGTGGCCGAGATGTACTGGACCACCATCTCACGTTTGATGCCCAGTTCCTTCCCACGCAGAGGGGCTTTACGATCCTCATTGAGGTTCATGTCCTCCTAAAAGAAACAGAGAAGTGAAGCGGATTAAACTCTCCAAACTTTTTCAAGGTTGCATTAAAAGGGCACAAACACCAACAGAAAAAACATGTTCCCTCGATTGTAGCATTTGTTAGAATCTTTTTTTTTTATTGTACAACATTAATTAGCATGGCAAAGAAAAAACGTGAAGAAATTATATGCAGCTGTAGTTGATCCCAATAAACACATAACCAAAAAATTCTGAAAATTTCTGCATTTGAAAACCTAAAACTCTGAACTGGATAATTTACAGTATAACAGGTTCATCAGAAAGTAGAAACCTTTCAGGCGCAGAAACAATTATTTTTCCATTGCCACTAGTAGCCCTTTATATCAGATCTTGTCCCATGCTTAAATTAATTCCTAACTGTGTTTCTTTGTTGAAGTCGCAGGCTGCGGCAACAGAGTATAATGGCAGGAATAATTAGTCCTTGAAATAAAAGTAGAAAAAGGCAGAAGCAATAAAAAATAACAAAAAAAGAAAAAGAAACGCACACTGCAACCCAACTCTGAACAGAAGAACAAAATCAAACAACATGGCTTCTATTGAGGCCATGCAATCACAGCTGATAGGCTGGATAGGCAGTATCTACGTGTTATTGGGAGTATTATCTTCATGCTACTTTAATTCGCCATCACAAAGAGTTCTTTCATGTGAGAGACATCAGAGGATAGAGTGAAGGCCGGACAGAGCACTAAAAGCTAGGGAATGACATGATGATTAGAATGGAGGAGAATGTTTATCAGAAGCACTCTCTCACAAAGAGATGGCTAGAATGAACAGAGAGGAAAAAAACATCCTCCAGAGGGGATTCCACAAAGATGTGGAGGCATGCTGCCCTCTAGTGGGCACACAGGTAAAAATCTTTAACTATTACAGCTCTGATTTCACACTGATTTCTCTACATCTGATCAAATGTCTAATTCGCCTTGTAAATTAGGTGCAACACCAAATAAAAGCAGTGTATTATACATAGGTTTTATTATCTTACCACAAGTAATCAGATTGAAGTTGTTCAGCCTCATTTGTCTGCGAGGCATGGGCAGGAATCCCAACCACAGGCACTGTGACCTAAATTCCTTTAACTACATTTCCTCCAGTAAATACCCTCTGAGCTAAAAAGAAAACCATTAACATCTCTTGTGGAACTGGAAGAGGGGGAGAAAAAAAATGCAGCCGAAACTTTTTCATCACCCAGGGAAACCAGCAGGTTTTTTAATTAATCTTTGAACCCTGCTAATTTATCTGCTTAATTGGCATTCAATAAAGGAGGCAGAATGTGGCGGGGTGAGTACATTGCAGGCACACAGAGGGGGGGTGGCGGGTTGCATGAGTAGTGAGCCTGCGGGACATTTGTCAAGGGGCAAACTGGAGGAATGAGCCCTCCATGTTCAGCCTGCAAAATGATTAATGCTCTTTTATTAATTATACCCTCACAGGCAACATAAAAAGAGTCTTGATATATCAGGACTATTCTGCTGGTGTAACTGAAATGCCGTGATTTGAGCTTCTAGTGATGCCAGTAGACGAGCACTCAGCTCGCTATCTTAACACCAGTCTGACAAACTCCGGTAAGAATTTATTAATACTGATCAGGGTGCTGTGCTCACACCAAACATAATTATACTGGTGTATTCAGGAAATCATCCTTCACACAGTGTTGTGACAAAGTATTTCCCCCCTTAAAGGTTTCTCTAGTTTTTACCTTTTTAATCACACTTAAATGTATCAGATCATACAAAGGCAGCTTTTAAATTATGTAATCCTTTAAAGCTAACCAAATGACTGTCTAATCATATAATTGCACTCTATTCTCAAATTATGAATTATCTGTGCATGCTAATGTTGTTTTTGGTTACAGTTCCCTTCCCAGGTCAGACAACTGCCAGAAAACACTTCAACAGAACCTTTCTTACAACATAAAGTAAGCAGCGCATCATGTCCCAGTCTGAAGAAATTCACTCTCATTTATTAGTCTGGAAATGTTTATAAAAGCATTTTAACCATAGTGAAAGAAAGTATCCACAAATTGAGCGTTTTAAGGGGAAAATAGATCAATAGAACACAAAGGCCCATGTTTCTGGGTGAATGGTGTGCTTCCCGCTACATATGGTGCAAAACTTAAAGTCTTTTGACAAATTTTATTTTTGTTTCTGGTTATCTTTGTCTGGTATTGCAATGGGTTTGATAATATGAAATATTTCAGTTTGCAGCTGTCTGATTATTTGGATCAGAGGTTTCAGGCAGCCATTAACTTTAACAGATTAATTAAGATTTTGCAACAAATTTTAGCTTATAAACCAACTTTGTTCCTCCATTTTTCTAAGTTGCACAACATTTTTTCTTATGGAGAACTTTATCCTGAAGTTAAACTGCTAGGATGGAGTTTCATCTTGGACTATAGTGCATCAAACCAGACATAAAGAGTTTCAAATTTGACTTGGTCTTGTGCTCTAAAGACTTGAGGTCTTGGCCTCATTCTCTCATGTAAATCAATATTTACTATTTAAAGACGTGACTATTAATCTCCTCTATTCTTCTCTTCCCCTGAATCCCATCAACACTATACTTTGCTTTTTAAATTTTCCTCCTTAGAACACGGGTTCTGTTTATCTGTGCTACCCATAAATACGTCCTACCTACCTGTGGAAGTATTGTTTCATGTGTTTTATTTCATCGAAGATTACGGTAAGCTTTATTTAATTTATTTTATACCTGGCTTTCATTAAGTTGCTGTATTACTTCCTGTTTTTAGTTTACATGACAGGAAGCTTGCAAATATATTTATAAATGGCTTTAGTTTGCCGTCTGCAAAGTCGTTACTACTGTAAACAAGTCATTGTTTGGCAGTTAATCAGGACAAAATACATTGTTTTGTGGGCTATTTTGTCCCTATATTTTAAAATATTTTAGTTTAATTGCACTCTTTTTTTGTTATTAAACTTTGCTAAGAAGATGTTGGTAGAGATACTATGTGGGATTGAAGCCGTGCAATATTAATAATATCCTATCATTTCAGGAGCACAGTGACCTATGCAATTCGGTGGACACATTGTGGCTGTGCTGCATCTGATAACAGACATACAACGTATTAATGCGCAAAAAAGAGTTGCGGTGATCTGTTGTCTGTGTTTAATTTAAACAAACACCTTTGTAACTTGTTGGGGTTTTGAATTAGACTTGACAATTAACATACTGTACATCCTCGAATGCACCCAAGGCTTGAAAATCTATGAAGAGACTGCCCTAGAGAGATATGTGGATCTGAGAAAAGTAAGTAGTAAAAAAAAATGTTTTGCTTCAACTGTGACAAATCAATTATTTTGTCCACTACCCTCAAGTTTGATCCATGAGAGGCATAAGGGCATATGCCGTAATTCTCCTGTGGGCTGGTTTTAATGTCTTGGTGCAGAGTGGAAGTGCTGAGGGATCACTAAGGAGCTTATTAGCCAGTGTTCAACCTAACAATGGCACACCATAAAACAAACATAAAACTTGAAACAAGCCACAGTAGCACTGCAGTCCTACATTGTTACTGTGCTTCCATAAGCATCCCAACATGTTTTCACAAATTCCTGAAAATGAATTGCATTAGAAAAGTATTTGTTCTCACATTCAAAACAACAAACCTAAATGTGTTGTGCTGTAATTTTAAGTGACTGATCAAATCAAAGTAGCATAATTGTGAAGTGGAAAGAGACTGAACATGTTTTTCTAAATTTTGCATAAATAGGAATCTGAAAAGTATGGTGTGCTTTTGTGTCCAGCCCTCTTTATTTTAATATGTTTAAATAAACTAAGTGCCTCCAGAAGTTAGCTAATCAACTAACATAATCCATATGTGTGTAATTAGATCTGTGAAGGCCTCAGAGGCTTGTAAGAGAACAAACAATGTCATGAAGACCAAGAAACACAGTAGACAAGATTAAAGTTGGGTTTCAAAACAATATACCCGGCTATGAACATCTACTGGAGACCCCCAGTGAAACATGGTGGTGGCAGTATCTAAAATATCACTGTTTTAGATAAAAACACTGACATGTGTTGGAATGGCTAAGTCAGCGTATGTCCCATCACCAAGCAACGATGATGGCAATAAACATGAACTGCTAAAAGTGAAGTTTGAAGCCCTGATGAGCTTTCTTATTATTTATTTAATAATTTTTAAATAATTTAATGAATTATATACATTTTCAATTAACTGTATAAAAAAATTTAAATGCAAATGACAAAAGTCTACAAACACAACTTCACCATTGTTTCAAGAACAAAAATCTCCTTTAGCAGCACACCCTACCCACTGAATCTGGGGACTTCTATGAACACACCAGACCCATCCTGCAAATCCTGGAAAAAGGAGGACGCAATTTGCACCAGCCTTCGAATTCGGACAACCTTTGTAGAGTCGCTGTGACGTAATCGGCCTTCAAATGCTGCCTTCAAAGGACGCAGTTTCTGAATTTGAACACACACTTTCTGTACCTCTAAAATAATAAAATCCAAATAACACAACCTTCATTGACTGACAGAATGCTAAAAAGTTTAAGGGGTACAAAACATTTTGAAATTAAATAAAATAAGATTAAGAGCACATTTGGTTCCTTTATGAAGGATTTCATTGCAAACACATACAAGAAGAATTTGAGGGAAACATTTTTTTATCTGGATTGACTGTAGTTACAGGTCCCTTACAAAACACTACATTTTATATAATGATGAGACTGAACATGTTATATTGTTTCAATCATAGATAAGTGTCACACATCATGCATTTGTGGTTTAGAGAAAAGCTTTACCCTCACTAGGAGCTGATTGGAGCTATGCCGTTCCTAAGATGAACATTTTTGATTGAAGCTCACTTCTTCCACACAGTTTCCTCCTCAGTGCGATAAAAATACTGGACATTTTTAACAGCTGATTTACTGCTGTGCATTGTGATGAGAGGCTCAGAATTCAAGCTGTGCATATCTAGCTAAATCCTGTGACAAATCGCATAACTACACACTACACAATTACTAAGACAGCACATTGAAAGTTATTTGGATGCAATTTAAATCTGCACTTTCATGAATGCAGTCCTGCTCTCAATGATTAACTTCAAAAACTCTATAAAGTATTCATTTGCATTTCCTTACCACTGACTGAGAGTCTATTCCTATATTTTGTCAGTTTGCTTTGATGGCTGTTCAGTAATGGTTTATGGGCTACTCCAGCACAGATATACACACCACAGAGGAGGGGGGAAAAAAACATTTTCTCGTGGTCATTAATGCACAGTTGGAGGTTTCGCTAATATGGCAAGGGTCAGCCCTTCAATTACAGACAGTGAGATACCCAAGGCCAAAACATGCAAGAACAATCAATAGTGAAATGTGGGTAAAGTTAATAAAAAAAAGTGTGTAAAACATAAAAGGAAAACTGAAAAAATATCTGAGATGACAAATGCATATCAAAGTTGGTGATTATTAGCATAAAATATAGAAAAACCTACCCACCAGCTATTTTCTGGGTACAACATCAAAGCAGGAGAGTTTTTAGTTTATAGGTAGAAGCAGGATTAGAATTGACAGTACATAAGTAAATAACCTCTTTTTTTCCTCTTTTCGATTTCATTACCGTAATTATAACTCCCAACCCCAAGTGTCAAGACCTGTCAAATGTCAGACCAGCAAACATGCCTTTTGTGTCATCTGTCACTGAGCAAATTGAAGCCTGGGTGTAATGTCACGCTGCTGTGAGCACAAACATAGTAATTGAGAGGTGAAGTGAGTGACAGGGATGAGCGCCCGGGCAAGAAAACAGTGAACACAGGCCTGATGAAAACTCTGAGCTCTGATCGTATTTCTCTGGCCCTGGCGATGGAGAGCATTGTACGAGAAATACGGAAAAGGTAAGCACCACACACACACACGCATGCACACCCACACAGCAAGTCACTCAGGTGCACTATAGACAATACAACCTATGAAATAAAGCTAGAGTAATTCAGCTTCTCACTTCAAAGAGATGGGGTGAAAGCTTTTCAGATTTCAGTCCTGCAGCACACAAGGCCAAAAATGAACAAAAGTGACATCTCTGACCCAGCGACAAGTGAGAAGTAAATCTGATATTTAGCATTTTAAATCTGTGCAAATGAAAACCAGATTTAAAATGTCTTATACTAAATCTGTCAACAAATGGCATAAAAACAAAAAAAGAAAAATCATGTTAAATCTAAATCCTTGTGCCAAAGCTCCTTTTGTTCCCAAGAACAATGGTTACACAAACATGACAGTGTCAAATGATTGCATTTGGTGCTGTGAGTCATTACTGCTGTAACAAAATATGGGCCTTGCATGCAGTTTATTTGAAACTCTAAATGCAGAATGAGATTAGCAATCGCTTTCAGTCTTTGGAGAGTTGTTTTACTGCAGGGCTCATGCAAATATGCAACAGAGTTCACAAAGCTCTGCAGTTGTCTTAGGCTGCATATCACAACTTGTTGACTGTGTTCCAAAGCTCCTCTAGATATCCACACATGAATCTGAGTGCCTTTCAAAAGTATTCATACCTCTTAACTGTTCAGTTATATTTTGTTCAGTTACAAATATAATAGATGTTATTGAACTTTTCAGGACAGATCAACACAAAGCAGAGCACAGTTGCTAAGTGGAAGAAAAATGATTGATCATTCAATCATTTTAAGGATTTTTAAAAATATATCAATCTAAATAAAAGACCACAACAGACAGTTTATGAAGAAAGTTGTGGAGAATTGTAAAGCAGCATTAGTTTATAAAACAATATCCAAAACCTAAAGTATCTCAGATTCTCCTTCTTGAACTGGTTCGTTTGAGAGCCGACTAGCAAGATGGAGGATTCTATGGTTTGTCAGACATGGTAAAATGCAATGAGGTGAATAAAAACAGATAAAGCTGAAGTTGACTTCCAATTGTAGATTCTGATAGTCCCAAAACTGACTTTGAAAGACTCCGCTTGTAGAATAATCTACTCCATATTTGAAGTGTTTATGTACTGCAGTTTTTAAGCTACAGCAACTTATACATGCTTACGTTAAGAAAAATGAGGTGGAATTGTTCCAGTAGTTTCTCTGATTGAAGCCAAGTTCAGTTTCTTGAGAAATAGTTGCAAAAAATAAAAACTCAATCTTTCACTAATTTAACAATCCAAAGACCTTTCAATTGATAACTAATTTCTCTCAGAAATTGATACCTAATTTCTCTCACCAAGTTAATCAGAGAAATGACTGGTCTGTTTCTCCAGCTGTCACCCATGGGTGATGTCACAGTTTGCACAGAAAAATCAGCTATTCTGTGCTGTGAACCCTCATTCTGTGAAACATACGACATGTTTTAAAAAGTACTTGAGACCCTATTTACAAACGCTTACAACTGCCTATATTAATATTTCAAAACATCAAAAATACCTAAATGTGAATTAATACATACACAGTGGAAACCGTTTTGGCTCTACTGTAGAAACTAGCATCTAGAGACTTCTTTATGTCCTCTCTCAAGAGAATAGCCAATCAGCACCAAGAAAAATAAATGGACTGACTACTTTACAAACACCAGCCAAAAGCGTGTCATGTACAAATCCCAAGCTTAATTTTCTGTCAAATAATTTAAATATGCTCTACAAAAAAATTTGCAAATAATTTGGATTCAAGTTAAACAGAAAAATAATGGTCCGCTATGACTCAAACTGAATCAATATGGAATGAGAACATCAGATTTAGAGGCATCAAAGTTAATGCATGCCACCCATTTTGAGTATTTTCTATTCGTCACAAATGTGAAAAACTATGCATCATTTTCCTGAGGTCCCATTTTTGGTTTGCCTATCACATAAAAAATACTTCCAATAAAATACACTTAAGTTTGTTTCTGCAACTAAACAAAATGTGAAAACGTTCAAGGGGTTGTAACACTTTAGCAAGGCAATGCATGTCGAACAACCCAAACGATAAAACATGACTCAATTTTGGGGACATTACTGGTTGGAGTTCAAGCACTGAGACGAGGAAGCACAAACGAGATGATGGTGAAAGCCTGAGGACAAGAGCTGACAGTAGCAACACTCAGGCTTCTACAGCTATGATGAAAGAAGAGAATGTGGATGGAAGCCTGAATGCCACACTCTGGAGGCAGCATTGTAGGGGCTTCACAATGGCAGACAAGTGAATGGATAGCTTCAAGATATATAAAAGCACAGAAGATCCTCTTTTTATGCTGGACACAGATATAACAACAGGATCAAATGTAGAAGTGAGCAGGTGATTGCATAACAATCAGACAAAGAGCATGTCAGTGATGCATCACTAAACATCCAACAAAACAATGATATGACTATTTTAAAATGTGCATCAGTAGAAACCCTAGAATTGTCTTTAATACATTAAAAATGCATCTAGAAGTTAGAAAAGCAGGCTTGCTTCCTTTCATGATTTAATAACTTAAAAAAAACTACTTTAAAAGCACTTAAGTGGTTTGGGTTTAAAATAAACTAACAAAGTATAATAAACAGTTTATAAAAGGGTTATAATTCAAGGTGGAAGTACAAAAACTGGAAATTATGTACTTCCAGAAACTGTAAAGCAAAAGTCTCCACCCTGAAGGACAACCATGCATTGTGGGCATAAAAGCAACTGAGTATGTGAAGGTCAAAGGTTAAAACATGACTCAGTCCAGTTGTACTGTGAATTAAAGAAAGTGTACAAGCTGTAAAAGGAGTCATTTAATTTTTTTGGACCAAGGAGGTGATGCCGAAAGAGAAAGTCTTTGCCTTTTGACAGAAAGTTGTCAAAATGGCTGCTATTTGTAGCTGTACTTAAAAAAAAAGAAATACATTTTATGAAGCGTTATTCAGGTTCCTGGAAGAATTCAGAGGTTGGGTGTTGTTAAACAGTGCTAGGTTGGTTTTGTGTAAATGTAGACACTGCTTAGGTGCACATGTTTTATGTGAGGAATTTTTCAAAGTAATTTTGAATAACGAAAAAACAGGTCTCATCGAGGGTCCTCGCAAGGATTGCTGACTGATAAGACCAAGAAGTATATTAAAAGCTCCACATTACCAATTCTGATAAATGTAGCCTATTTTCTTAGTTTGTCTTTATGAGTTTGTGGTAGCTTTAAGGTATTGTACTGCCTCTTAAGCAACAAATTACTTCTGTGATGAGAAATAAAAGCCTAAACCAGACATTTCTTGACTCCGGTCTAGCTAAATAAAACTTTTGAGCCACAAATATTACATGAACTTTTGAAAAAAGTGTTTCACAGACAGTATCAATAACTATTAACTTTTATTGTTGTTGTTGTTTTAAATATCTGAGTCACTGCCAAACTGGAGGCGTGACTTCTCCTGTTTTATCAACAATGTTCACTCCACGTTGTTTATTCTTAAGCAGTTATGTAACACACTGGAAAAACCTTAACCTGCTACTGAACAAGTTACTCAGCAAATTGTTGCTAGATAAGCTTAGAGTGAGTGAGTTGTTAGGTAACCAAAGTGTGGGTTAGTTGATGCCACCCACCTTGCTTAGCTGGCTGTGAGGTGTTGAGTGGCTAAAGCAGGGGTGGGCAACTCCAGGCCTCGAGGGCCGGTCTCCTGCAACTTTTAGATGTATCTCTACTTCAACACACCTGAGTCAAATAATGAGGTCATTAGCAGGATTCTGGAGAACCTGACTGAACTTAGGAGGTG
>CAEFZX010028010.1:0-17785 GCA_903066825.1 Alfaro cultratus | reverse complement strand
ATCTAATCTACAATTTTCATAGTCATGAAAATAAAGAAAACCCATTGAATGAGAAGGGTGTGTCCAAACTTTTGGTCTGTACTGTAGGTGAGTGGTTTAAGTAGCATGGAGTCAGCTATTAAACACTGCATGCCAGACTCGACACCAAGACTCGGTTACATAAGCAGCAAAAGAGCTGCTGCCACTCAGTTTGCCTGGCAGATTTTTGAGATCCCAGCAGGAATATAAAAAAGGGACAGAATAACAGACAAGCTGTGAGAATTTTTAAGCATCAAAGTTTAACAGTTTATAAGCATCACCAGAATAACACAACGGGCTTATTTGGTGTGATAAGCAGACACTGAAGCTGGAACATTTAGTGGTTAAAACTGGGCCTGTTCATTTCACTGAACAGAGATTTTAAATATTGTAGCCTGAGATTAATAAATCTTTTATTTTCGTGTGTGTGTGAAAAGATAACAATTTAGCATTTTCTATGCTTTATAGCATTTAGACAAGAATTGGCAATCATTATCTAATTTACTATTATTAGGATTTGTAAATATTGTGATATTAATAATTTATCAGTTGATACCTAATAAACCTTAATTGAATATGGGCTTCAAACAATACCAATAGTATATTTGGAAATATTAGTGAACATTATTATGTACTATTTAGTGGTGCAATCACACAACTTAATGTAATTGGTGTATTGAAGTATTCCACTTAATAATGGATATATATTGCTTTTATTTAGGAATAACTTTTATTGTGTGGCTTATACTGTTGGCTCTGACAGATGTGTTTCACAAATATTAAGGATTTTTTGATCAACTGTTTTTATAGTCATTTTGTTACTACTACCGCAAAATATTATGATGCCTTAAAATGTAATACTAACCAAAGAAGCAATACATGGACTAGTCAAGCCTGGAATTAGTTACGTGGCAATTAATTTTTGTAAATCAGAAGTTTTTGAAAAAAAAAAAGTTAGATTCTAGATTTTATCAAATGTTACTTTAATCCAGCATGGCTATATTGTTAGACCTTTCATGTTAAATGGATCCTAATAAATTGACCTTACTTACATACTGACTGACTTGTACTAGAGCCACATTCACATTTATACACCAATGCACAGAGCAGTTGGCAACTTGGGGCTAAGTGCCTTACATAGGGACACATTGATGTGATGGGAGGAAGTTGGGATCAAACCTACAACCTTCCAGTTGCAAGACAACTATTCTCCTGACACAGTGAGCCCAAGCACAATAAAAATATCCTCCAAGTTTAGATGGAGTTTTGGATTCTTGTGCATGAACTCTGCTTTATTAACAGACCTAGCTCATAAAAATCTACTCTGAGTCATCACATCTATTTTACAGAATGTTAGAAACTCTTTCTGAAAGCTCTTTGATTGAAAGGAAAACCAGACCTTTTAGCTATATTAGATTAGAGAGAAGGGAATTATAAAGCAGAATTATAGAGAGTTGTACAATACAAAGACAAGAGCCTGAGACAGAGATGTGGTTTTATTCAATTACTTTTAAACTAAGTTATGGCTGGAGACAATCTAGCTGGATCTTATTCAGGATCAAATATTCCTGCCAAATTCCTGTCATTCACAAAAGTATAAATGACAGTGTTTAAATAAATGTAATTAGTTTACATACTTCATATACTTTAGTAAGTGGAATTAGATTATACACAGTTTAGGTTAGATGATGATCCATGTTTCAAGTGTCCAACATGATTAGTGAATAAAGGCTTGCAGCTCAGTAGTACAGTAACAAACCATCGCAGATCCTCAAATAAACCTGAAATGCTGGTGGAAAGGTTTAACGAGCAATTTGGAAAAAAGCTGATGAGTCAAAAAAATGACTCTGAGTTAGTCTCTTGGAAAATCTGACATAGAAACATGCATGGCCTTTGGAAGTGTCCTCGGAAGTCCCTACAGAGTATTACGAAAATATCTCAACTGTTCGTGCTGCTGAAAGGTTTGGCTCAGAAAGATGTAATAATGCAAATAAAAGCTAAATAATTAAAGCAAACTGATGAATTACGCACTTGGAAAATCCACTGCTTAGATAATTTACCTTCACACCATGTCTATGCAAACAAAAAAATTCAGCTTTTATTCCAACAAACAGTGAAAATGTTATTATAGGAATCTTATATTCTGGATCTTTTTTGCATGAAAGATAAAGTTACAGCAGAAACCCAAAGAAACAACAAGATCTTTCAGGTCCGAAGGCAAAGTCCTTCAGGTCACGCTATTATAAGTATATTTTATGCAAACTATTAACACTGTGCCCTTTGCTGTGTAGAAAGTAATGTTAATTTATGCAACAAAGTTTTTATATGTATTTTTTTTTACTCAAGTTATTACTTCTGTTGGTTCACAGCAAAACTGTCATGGGTTCAAATCCCAGTCAGGTCAGAGTCTCCCATTATAAATTTTGCATGCTGTTCTATGTAATAGTGTCTGCATAAAAAATCTGAATATCGAATAATAAAACATGATATTGTCAGTAAGTTAACTTATTTTATTCCAAATATTTTAGTTAAAATGAAACTCACATAGACTTGTAATGAACATATTAATGTTATTATATCTTGTGAAATAAACAAATATATGCTACTAATAAAAAGGATGTTTAATATTGAAATGCTATGGGCCAATAGGGGAAACTGCTGACTTGGCAGCTATCTTGCAGTCATCGACAGCCTGCAACAGGAGGAAAAGCCACAAAGAACATTGAAAACAAAGCTCTTCACAGAGTGCTCCATCTCACCAAATTAATGGAAAGCTGAGTGGAAATAAAATCATGGTGTTACTGTGCTCGAAACACGCCTCACCTAAACCCCAAACAGAGATTGTAAAGTCTAAGTGTTGTCAAGAAGAAAGTTAAAGACAGAAAACCCAAGAAAGCAGATGAGCTGAGCTGTTCCTGGACTTCTTGGCACTTCAGGCTGAAAACAGCAGACAAACATTTATCTAATGATGTCATTTGTATTGTTGTTTTATTACCTTGTCCTCTTGCAGCAACATTTATCATATGGTAAGGATAAGCGAAGTTTCTCTCAAAACGCAAAACAATAATAAGAATTTTGCATGACATATTTTTTACCCAAAATTATAATCAAAACTTTTATTTATTTTTAATTTTATTTGTTCTATTCGATCATTTCCATCTTTAAAACATGCTGATGATCACTCTGCGATTATGGTTGGTTTCACATGGAATAATAATAAACAGTATGAAAAATGCTTTGATTACCATAGTTTGGACAGCAGACCTTGAGCCAACAAACACAAGAGAGCACCGTGAGATTGGACAGGCTGCACAGGCCGAACAAAACACCACAAAAGGCATAGACAGTGCAGGTTGTCAGGTTAAATAACCACCTGAAAAGAAAGATAAGCAGAAAAGAGAATATGTCACTGAATAACACCTTGGGTAAACAAATATTTATGTGCAAATTCTCTCTGGAAACATTTATAGACAACACGAGAGAGGAAATAAATTTAATGGCATTCTACTGGTCACAATTGACGGCAGGCAGACAACGACATACTTCGACTCAACACTGGTCGCTTTGACACCTTACATCCAAAGATCCTCAGAGGATCAGATGAAAATATTGGAGAAGGTCACCAGCTGAAGTGGGAAACATATGGATAACAAAAATTGCAATTCTTGTGACATTTTCAGTTTTTTTCTGCTCAACACAACTGTGTTGTGAATCTATAAGTTGGTGGCATTATATCAAACAGGTCTTGTGGCTGGCAGTTTCAACCACTTAAAAGGCTCTCGGAGTACCTTGGCAGCTGATTTTGGCATTACTGTTGAATTGCAACTGCAATAAAAATGATGGCAAATTAATTTAATTTGATCAATTTGCGAAACACTGTCTTTCACTGAACATTGAGGCAAACTGCACTTCTTGTTTTAAAAGTCTCCTTCAGTGCATTTAATAGGCTCCTGGAAAACTTCAGTTGTTTCAATTATGGTTTGTTGGAGCAAAAAAAAAGAAAAAAAAAAAAAAAGAAAAACATGCTGGACAGTGGTTTTCAAAGAGTAGGCCTGATAGTCACCTTAAAAGATGGAGATACACTGTTGCTCTACTTGAATCCCAACTGTTTTTGGTCCTTGTGTCTCTTTGGCAAAAACAGTCATGTTAAGTAAAAAGCTTAATTCAATAGATATAGACTTTGTAACTGAGTGTAATTTCATTTCACACCGACTGGACAGTGACTATAAAGTACAGACTGTTAACAAGAAATGAGTAAAAATTGAAGTACTTTCCAGTCCTGGATAATATCAATGAAGATTTCCATCTGCTGAAAAAGTTCAAATCTACAATTTTTTAATTTTTTTTGCAGTTTATGAAATTAAGCTCATTCTATTGATGCCTATGGACACAAGAGAAAGCATCAACCTCTGAACTGTGGGGATCAGGCTGTTTGAATTGTGATAATCACACACAGAAAATGTCTATTTTAGCTCCAAAACCACCAACTCTGACATTGGATTAATAGGTACATGAATAGATGTAAAGATGGAGAGACTCTAAGGGTCAAATACTTATGACTCATTGGTGTTGAAGATGTTTTTTTCATTTGGATTCTGTTTTGATCAGTTGCTTACTTTTTTTTAAATCCTGTCTTATTAGTTCATTTCTTTGTATTAGTTTATTTATTTTCGCGTTTCCCATGAATTTTACTTCTGTGGTCCCAGTTGTGGTTCTCTGTTATATAATAACCTTACTTCAGCTGGCCTTCTTCCTCCCCTTCAAAACTAGTCCTTGTCACCTGGCTCTCATCGCCTGCACTCTCCTTCAGTTTTTTTGCCCTTTTGCCTCTACAGTATTTAGTTATTCTGGTGCGTGGCAACCTGTCCAGGGTATGCCTGCCCAATGACCGATGGAGGTAGGCACCAGCCCCCAGAGACCCAGCAAGGATAAGCGTGTAAAGATAATGGATGGAGAGTTCTTCTGTGTGGTTATTCACGTTCACCACTTCCTCTTTATTTTAGCTCGTCGGTTTACATTGTTCTTCACTTTCCTTTCATTTCCTAACCCTGTTCTTTCATGCTGCTTTCCTTTCCTTCTTTTTGTGTTCCAGTAGAACAACGATCCCAAATACATATAATCACTGGTTTTGAAATGAATTAAACAAAATAGGGTTCCCAAATCCCAGAACTTAATCCTATTGAAATTTGTATACTTTTCTAAAAAGCTTGGTCGGCCCTGAGAAGCTGATCTATTTAAACAAATACTGTTTCTGATGTGAAAATGGTAGATTATTAAGAAATAATTAATCCAGAAGACTGATTATAACTACATAAAAGTGTTGTTAGTGATAAATGTTGTTGGTAAGTTTAAATTGGTGCACTCAATTATTGATTAAAAATAAATAAATAAATCATTGACATTTGATCAAATCACCCAAAAAAAGACGGGTTCAAAATGCATCATTATAAATCCAAAATAATATGACATTCATTTTTATGATAAGTACATACAAATTTCTTAACTCCAGCCTGACTTAATGTACTGAATAACATCCCTGGTTAGCACCGTGAAAGTCACTCACATGTGAGCGTAGGCTGAGGGAATGGCTAGTGGAAACAGAGTTATAGTCATGGACAAGTCACTGATGGCCAGATTGACGACAAATAACTCTGCTGGCTTCAGAGAGGATTTCTTTCTATAGGCCACAAACAGCAGGATCCCATTCCCCAGTACGGACAACACACCTGGAAGACAGAGAGGTGAAATAACAGGGAAAGTAGCATCTTGACCTTCATTATGTTTATTAAAAGGTGAGGAGTCTAATCAAGTTACCAAATATGGTGTAGAGTGTTCCCATGACGAAGTCATTGTCTTTTGATATTCTGGACACAAACTGAAAAATGTCGGAGGCATTTCCCATCTTGAGCAAAAGAAATGAGAAACAGAATAGAAGAAATTACAGTAAATAAAAATCTACAACAGTATTAAGTTCGGTGATTTCTGAGAACTAAGCCGATTTGTTTGTCACAACTAACATACAGCCATTAAAAAAAGATTTGAATGCATCAAAACGTTTCTAAGTAAATATATTTCTAATATTTATATCAATATGAAAATAACACCAGATGTGAATGACAATCCAAGTAATTTAAAAATACAAATAAATCCAAACATGACTAAAATACAAAATTCTGTCATTCGTGCTGCCATTTGCTAAACAATATAAGCTAATTTAGAATTAACTTCTCCATACTCAAGTAAAGTGCATGATAAATAAAGGGAAAAATGCCTTTGTAAAATATCTCACTGTTGCAAAACATAGTAATGACATTGATTCTAGATACATTTCTAAACTTCTGAAAGATCATCATTTGACCATAAACCAACCCAACAAGAAACTTTTTGCGAGATTTTTGAGAAAAGTCAAAAGAATCAACAAAGTAATTTGCTCAAAAGCCAAGAAGCAAATTTTAGGCAGCTTCAGAATAACCTGGACACAGCAGCTATACCTTTCCCCATGAAAATAGTAAGCAATGGACTCAACCATAATGGCCTCCATGCACACTTAAAAGTAAATGTTGTAGAAAAAGTCTATTGAAGCTTGTTCAAAGTTTTCTGCATGGTAGTTGGATAACCCAGTGAAATACTGTGAGAATAAAATCTCGTCAGATGAGTCCAAAGCTAAACTTATTGCAATCACCATGTCTGGAGGAAGAATTGTTCTGCACATCATCCCTAAAGCACCATGGCACAAGCAAAGTTTGTAGGTTGGAATATGGTATGGGTTGTCCTACATACAGGATATGGAACTGGCAGACTTCATACTTAAAGAGAGGATGACAATCTTTAAAGTGTTTACATAGTTTACAGTCACACCAAAAGATAGATCTTGTCGTGACATAACTCACTTGGTTATACTAACATTGGACACTTCTCTGATCTAGTCTGTTTTTATCATCTTGACAAGCCATTGTCCCACCAAACTAAGAAAGAAGAGGGGGACAAAATTAAATGCCATCCTTCACTTCAACATCAGTGTCAGCTCAGAAATCTGTGTGGGATTTGCATACCCAGCATGACCTGCTACATGACCCACTGCTAATACAGAATTCATTGTGAACAAGACAAGGTGCTGAGGCAATCTTCCTGAAAAACCTTTTTTTGGAGAAGATGTATTCATAGCCTTTCTATTTACCCAATGATTTTATCTGTATTTACATATTGAAGGAAAAGAGACAATCACCTGGGGGTTAAACAGGAGCAGCTTTTGGATAAATCAGAATCTCCACACAGAATGTGTCTAATCTTCAAACACGACAAGAGTTAGTGTGGATCTTCAATTATGACCTTATGTGGCTTTTATGTAGCTCTGAAACAGACACAAGTGGGTTTATGTAAAAGAAAACCAATTTGGCGTGTATCCTGTTTGGGGCTTTATCGTCATGACTACATATGTTTTCCTCTGAACTACAGCTGACTGTGAGCCTCTGTAAGAATCTGGGCCATCCTGGCACCGCTCTTCAAATATCTCACAAAAAGCATCTTGTGATGTTATCGTACATCTGCCTTTTAGGTTTTTAATGTGTTTCCTCTGATGTTTGGGGAGGTCTGGTGACTATAAAGAAAACAAATGGGACGTGATGGGGCTTTACAAAGTCAAGAAAGAAGTTCACCAACACATGAGTACAGAGAGATAAGTTTCAGATGTGGACATTGACATCACTGATTTTGTAATAAAATGAACATCATCTAAAAGTATTAATAATGTGGGAACATTATCAGCATGTAGAAAATTAGCCTCATGAATTTTACTGTGTACTATTTTGACAGCAGGTGAAATTACATGCGAAAAGTTGTCAGTTAGGTAAATACTTAAAAGTTTATATGCAGGAATACCGACATGCAAATTACTTTAAAATGATTCATAAACAATTATACTTCCAGTCAAACTGAGTTTTGGCTAAGGTAATAACAAATCCACAATATTTTTGTGAGTCATAAAGAAATCTAGTAAAAGCTGCAACACAGGAAACACCCTGTAGCATTTGTGCTGTTTAGGTTATCTTAATGATGAGATGTTATTTCAGTGGAGTTTTTCAAGAAAGAAATTTGAAGCAGCCTACCTTTGTGGGTTATAATATTTAATGCGCTCTAGTGCCTAATGTGTGCAAAGGTCACACATTGCTGCGTCATTTAAAGATACAAATGGCTGTAAAAATTTAAACGTCCCAGTGTTAACACATATTTTTACATGTCTTGTGGCTGTTAAGTAATAACTATCACTGTGCAAACATAATGGGCCTTTCCAAACATTAATCACTGCACTATTAGCTGGTCAGGTGAAGGCACATGGACTCCTGTGACCAGTGGTTACTGTTGTCTAAGTTAGCACACAACAAAGTGCCAAGATTAAGGAGGCCATCCTTTAAAATGTACTCAAACAATAACAATAATAACTATGCACATGTATTTCTCTAAAATATGGCAAATATTGTGATTATAATTCACTAAGTCTTTTTTATATTCTTTGAAGTGCTGTTCAGAATTTGCAATACTGTCTTTTCTGTTTCCACTTAATGGGGCTGATCAATCTTTAAATACTGACATGCACCACTTGAGAAAGACGCATTATTACTGTTGAAGAAAGCGAAGCAGTCGGCTAGCTAGTAAAATACAGCATTGTCAGCCTGTTTGAAACAAATGCGTTGTGTTTTGCATATTTATAATCCTAGTTATAAATATGCAAAACAAAATGAAAGGAATAGTTTGCATTTCTACTCTGCGGTCATGAAGCCTTGATCCCACCCTACTTAAAAATCCTTAGCAGAAAATCCATATAAAATGCAATTACATCATGACATTACCGTTCAGTGGAACATCCTCAGTCTTCAGCATGTTTTTTGCAGCTGCTGTCAATCACAAGTGACATATTTTCACAATAGCATCTTCGTAGGAGATGCTTGTAATTTAAGCCAATCCATCAGCTTAATCAAAAGGGATTAATTCTTACCACAAACAGGTAATTCTTACCTGTTTGTGGTAAGAAATTGTAGAAATTGTATTCTAAGATGATCTGTAACTACAACTTCAAAACTCTGTAAGTTATCAATTGGAGTCAGTCTGCCTATTTAAGTGGTTCCTAAAAAGGTTGTTCCCAGTTTTACCTGAGCAGAACAGACTAGACTCAGTTCTGTGAAAATCCAGCAGCTCATCTGTGAAAGAATAAGCAAACCTTACAATGAACACTGACCTGTAAGCGTTGGCTTTCACACTGATGCTTAAAAAAAAACAAAAAAAAAAAACAATTTTTTTTTCTCTATGCTATTTAACTTTTGCTTTTGAAAGTAGGGGTCATTAACACAATTCACACTTATATGCCAAAAAAGAAATATTGTTCCTTTTATCTCATGACAGGAGAAGCAGTGGCGATGCTAGACTTTTATTGTTTGGTGGCCAGAGTGGGGCAAAGCACAATAATGACATTTAACATACATACACACATACATGCATACATGCATACATAAGATGATATTCTTCACTGCCTCATCACTGCTAGACTGAAAAAATATATTGATATACTGTCATCTACAGGACTTGTTTCATTACCAACACCATAATGAAAAACTTTATGATCATCACAGATTTTCAGGGTCCCAAACCAAGAAATTAATATTTGCAGCCCCATCCTGGCCTTTATATTCAACTTGTGCTGTCAACTGATTAAAAGCAAATAATCAGATCAGTCACATTTTGGCTGGGGGGCTTTTCTGCATTGAGCTTGCATGCATGGATTCTCTTTGGGTACTCTGGCTTCCTCCCACTGTCCAATAACATGAATGTTAGGGTAATTGGTCTCTCTTCATTGCCCTAAGGAATGAGTTTGTGTGCATAGTTGCTTGTCTAAGTTTTCTCCTGCCATAGCTATTCACTGTTGTCCATCAAAGATCTCTACTTCCATGCCGGAGATAGAGACCAGCTTGCCGATGACTCTGCAAGGATTTTGTCAGCGTGGAAAAGGGATGGATGACTAACAACATCATATAAGCAGAGATGTGTTTGTTCTTTTATTTACTCCTTAACCGACAGTAATGCATATACTCGTTTGCTCTCACTTTGCTAGTTTGATACAGAAAACATTTGGAAACTGCGACTTCAAATACTTTATCTGCCATCTTGTGTGATTGTTGGCCACATCCCCTCATGCACCCTCTTCCTCCCTCTGCAGTGTCAGCGGTGCAAAGGGCATGGCTGGATTAACAGTTTGAGAGGATGAAGTCTAGAGAGAGACACTTTGAATAAGTGTGAGGTGGAGCAGAGAGGCAGGGCTCAAGAGAAGAGAAGAACCCATGCTCATGCTGATTTGTTCAAGAGGAGAAAAGTGGCACAAAGAGAGGCTGAAAGTCATAAAGTGCCTGTCAACCCGGTGCTGAATTGTGGAATTGAGGGTAATCATCGGAGAGGACACCAGTGACAACTTAAGCCTTGCTGTCATGTGAATGCAACCTAGGGCAAGGGGCAATATTGCAGAGAGGAGTTGAGGGAGATAGGGATGTTGTAAAAATCATATGAGGCTGAAACAAATAGGAGAAGACTAGTGAGCGATGAGACAAATCCCATAACTGAAACTGTCAGAAGCATAGAATTGAAGGCAGAATGATGGAGATTACCCTCAAGGAAAATGGGACAGAGGAACAATAAAGTAGAACTGAAAGCATCCAACCAGTGCACACAGATGAGCGAACACCCTAAAGACAGCAAAGCCATAGTGAAAATCAAAAACAAGGGTGATTTTTCCACTGAATATATTTGGAAAACAGCAATTTTTCAAGACCCCCTGGGTATGAGTTTACACAGACATTTCAATTTATAGATCCCCAGTTCAAACATAGCAGTTGGAAAGGTGGCAAAAACAGCTAGGTTGAGTAAAACAATGTCTGAGCTGTATACTGTTTCTTCACCAGAATTATCTTCACAGTATGGTTTGTTCATTAAATTGTGTCATAATTAGATGATGTATTTTAAGCTCAAAGCACTCAAAGAAAAATCTCAACTCAAGTTCTTCACAAAATGTAGCTAATGAGCGAAACCGTCTCCTTGACATCGTGGTCATGACAGAAAAGTCGCTCTGCAAACAGGTAACTTCAGTGTTATGTGAATGTTAGAAATTGAGTTTATTTTCCCTGTTAAGAGTTATCATTTCAGCTACAAATTAAAACATCCACATCTTTATTCACAAGTACATGGTTTTATCAAATATATAAATCTCTTTAAGGTTGTTAAGATCTTCATAGATATATTGAAAAAGTAAAACTATGTATAAGTGAAGGAATTGTTTTAATAATCAAAGGAGCATCTGGTTTTATTTCTGCAAAACTCAATTATAATCAGTGATGTCATTAACGTTACAAAGTAATGCATTACTGACGCCGGATCACTTTCTTCAGTAACGAGTAATCTAACGCGCTGCTATTTCAAATCCAGTAGTCAGACTACAGTTACTTATCAAAATCACTTTGTGTTACTGTGCGATACTATCTTCTTTTGGAATTTAATTGTATTTCCTCTACGGGTCTTGTCCAGTGATCGCCGTTTCTATGGCACAGCAACAGCAGCGAGAGAAATGTAAACAATGGAGGGAGGAGGGAGATGCGCATTTTGTTGGTGGAAAAACAGGAACTATTTTGAGTTTCTGTCGCCAAGTCCGATTATTATAAGCGGCTTTGAGCTTGTTTTTTTTTTTTTTTTTTTAAAGTCGCTTGCAAATTTAATGAGTCGCGGGTTGCACCTTTTTGGGCTCATTTTTGAACTTGAAGTTGCTCATTTGGGTTTGGAAATAAGCAGAGACTCATAATAAATCCCAGAGTTTGTCTGTCATTAAGGTAGTTTTAGTCAGGCTCTCCCTGTCCATAAGGGCCTTTAAAATCCTTAGAGTTTTCCAGACAATGCTGGAACACACAAAAACACACACAAATTACTAATGTTTTTTTTTTTTTTTTTTTTTTTGTACTGTTGTAACCATTAAAAAAATCTCCTTTTCAGTTCAACCTTAGAAGTGGAGATACATTGTTGATGTTACTATAATAAAATAACTTGCAATTAAGTATTGGCAAAGATCAATGTAATTTTCACAGGTGGTGGAGCGTTGTTAGCAGCTGCTGAAAGTAACTAAAAAAGTTACATTTTTCATAACTTAGTTACTTTCCAAATCAGGTAGTCAGTAATCTTACTAAGTAAATTTTTCAAGGAGTAATCAGTAATCCGATTAAAGTTACTTTTCCAAAGTAACTATGCCATCACTGGTTATGATCTCTGTCAACTTCCATTTGGCTGCTCAAATCTGTTGATAGTTAAAGTTTGTTTTAAACTACATGCTTACACAAACAGGGGTGATAGTCAACTAAAGAACTGGGATCTGAGTTGCAAAACACAACTAGTGGTTGATAGAAGTAGCTTCAGGTTCTGTTTGGGATTCTTAGTATCACCATGCTGGTTTAACTTACACCTGGATCTGTCAGCATGGTAGAAAATGCTGACAGATCTTAACTGATCAATTATCTCAGAAAGATGTTAAGAACAACAGTGAATGAACAGCTTGCACTTTTGTTCCCCACTAGATCTTTGTGAGAGATGCCTCAGCACAATTGATGGTTGTGTATCTAAAACAAAGATTGATTCTCTGAAGTTTCTCACTTCTAGGTTTTAACGATTAAAATCTCTGAAACTTTCTTTGTTCCTTGTCTCTGATATTGAGTCTCTAAAGCTAACACTCTGTGTTTAGCATGACTATGCACACTCCTTGATTCACTTCCAATACACTTCTGATTTTCATTAAGTTTTGTTAAGTCTGATCTCTCAAAGGACGTTTTGATACGTCAAACCTAGGCAAGGACTGGATAAGTGTATTCAATCTTTGCTTAGGTAGTTCATAAATAATTGTACATTATGAATTCTTTTCATCTTACTTCAGCAAATTCCTATCAGTTGCTTTGGTGATCAAGAACTGATCAAGCCACGAGGAGTGAAAAATGACATGTAGTGAAAGCCTTTATTAACTGAAGCAGCACAGCAAAATTCAGGATGCAACTCCAAATTACATTGTTCTGCTTCAGTTCAATGACAATGAATGAAAGTTTTTTTTTTTCAATTTAGACACTTTTTTATTAAAATGAAACTTCTCTTGATTTATTGATTTAAATATCACTATGCTTGCTATCCACTACTGCTGTTCAGAAGATCTATTCAAATACTAATGCCTCTCTGGGACTAAACACAGATCATTCATTGCAGTCATTTTTCATTCAGCTGTCATATGTCGTCTTCAATTTAAAATCCTAATTTATCATTGTGTGCCTGCTTTTAGGTGATTTTCATCATCATTATTCTTCAGAAGCAATCTCTCAATTTGCAGTCAGCACATTACAGAAGCTGTTAAGTTAGCAGATGCATATTTGAAGAGTGTGTGTTGCCTGGAGGAACGATATGTGACTTGTAATTTTCATTTAAATTACAAAGCATTTAGACCTTTAATCACTTTTTAACTACTGAGTTATGAAAAGATATTTATTCATGCCTTTTTGTCTTCTCAGAAAGATTAAAGGACAGTCAAGCAGGTTATCTGCAACTAAGGCATACATAGAACTGAATCTGTCTTCTGGCAAAAGACAGATTTTTGTCTTTCACAAACAGGAAAAGTTTGTGAACTTTTCCTGCGCAAAAGTTCACAAAGGCAAAATGTGCAAATATGAAGTTTTCAAAAAGACTGACCTAGTGAGGTAGAATCATAGCTTAATGATAGTTTTAAAGATAATTTTGTGTGAACCTTAAATAATTAAATGTAATCACCTAAATTTGGCCTGTAATCATCATAAAGCATGACTGGTGTGTTTTTGATTATGATGAGCGGCTGCATACATTATCAGCTGAAAGAAGAAAAATGAAAAAGTTATGAGCAATTACTCTTCTATCTGTAGCAGATAACTTTCTACCAATCTTCACTTTGTATGAATCCAGGTTAGTTACTCCTGAAAGCTAAAGCTAATAACTAGTCCATAAGGGGCAAGGACCATAGCATCTTTCTATCATCTTCAAAAGCTATTTTATGAGCCATTACAGCGTTGTCAGGTTTACATTTGGTGATATATTTACCCAGAATTGATGATTATTTTCATGGGAAATGGAGGCAGGAGAATCAACATTGATTTTCTTGTGTGAAACATTTCCTTAGAACACACAACCATTTGCAACCACAAAAGTTTAAAAGTATAATAGTCCTATAATAGTTTTGTTTTTTACACCAATCCCCTTTAATAACAGACACTTATTTAATGCTGAGTACATGGTTGTTATATTCTGATTAACTATGTGACTCGGTTGCAGAAAAGAGTTTAGTGATTTATTTTAAATGTTTTCTCACAAGTTTTGGCTTCCAGTAATTGCGATCATCAGTTTTCTGTAGAAGAGAGTCATGGGGGTTGATTTGGCTCAGGTTTTGCAGGTAAATGTATGGATCCAAGTCTTATTTCTTTCATGAAGTGTTGTGGCTCTGGAGTGTTGCATGCTCTGGGTAAAAACACTGCCACTGGAATCCTGTTGGCAGCATTTGTTCAGGTGGGTCAATAATGATGTAGACCAGGGAAGAAAATATCTGTTTTGGGAGTTGAGTATTTTATTCACTTGTTCTTTGTCTTGCAGGGAAATTGCTTGAAAACCAGATAAGTTACAGCAGCTCCTCTGCCAATGGTAACGTTCCAGGTAGATATTCTGGAGATGACTGGATTCCATGAAGCAGATGTTGAACACTGAGGTACCTCAATGTGAGTCCCAAAACATCTAGCTTTACACAGGAGTTTATTCATTAGTCAAATTTAAACAGGGACATAACGTGAAAGGCTTGAGTACCCTGACCAATAAAACAATAAGACACTGGGTGAGGAGGTCTGAATCCAGCAGGTAATAAATCAATCACTTAAGGGTGTGACTGCTGACAGCAGGTTAACCTGGTCCAAAGAGGAGATTTATTTCCTCAGGAGAAGGAAGAAGAGAGAGAAGAAAGAACAAAATCACACACAGTCAAGGATCATGATCGTGTTTCGTATAGGAAAATTAGTGGTGGTGCATCAACTCCTTCCTCCATTCCTTGTGTAATCATTGCCAGTGTAACTCTGATCAGGGTTTTAAAATGGTGTTTATACAAACAGCTCAGGTTTTTTGAGATGGGTTATTTTACAGCAAAGGACACCACTTTGTCCCCTCTACACTAACCATTAGCTTCAGCCTCCAAGGCCAAATAATATGGCTTTATGCTAAATGAAGACAGGAAGAGAATCACCCACTGAGGGTAAGATATTACCTGCTGTTTCAACAGAAATTCAGCTAAAAGCTATTCCTGTAAGCTCAAGTGATGCATTCTTGACATAATTTTAAATAGAAATTTACCTAATTAAATTATTTATTGAACTAATCACTACAGTTACAGACACATTTATGATCAGTTTTCTTTACATTTTTAGAGAACATAACATAATATTAATTTTAAGGCAAAGGAGAATAAAATTATGATATCATAATGTCGCATTCGCTTTAGTAAAAAATGGATTTGCATTCTCTGTCATGATCGCTTTTTGTACAGTTTTAATTTGGGCTGTGAGTCATGAAAAGATTGTAGGTCATGTTCTATCTAAAGGTCGTGGAGGACTTCCATTCTGATCCTCTTCTTTCCAATAAAAATAGGATTTGTCAATAAGTAGGACAGGATTATACCATATTCTAGAGGTCGTGTTCAGGGGTCAAAACTGCGAAGGTTTGAAGTCATCCTTCAACCTAGTCTGGGGAACGCAGACAGTGACCAGCGGGAAGACAGACAGACGGGGGAAAGCCAGGCACAAATTAATCTTACAGTGAACTACAGGGGAACCGGTCTGCCGGGCGTAACCACAGTGTGAAGAGTGATGGGTGTCATTCACCTGTCTCTGCTAATGCATGTCATGAATAACTAAGAAAGAATTTGTATGAAAATCCCTCTAGAGGCCATTGTATTATAAAAAAATTATTCAAATAAAGAGCAATTTATTATGGAGTACAACTCATAATACCTGGAAGGAATTGATTCTAGATGACGCAGCAATGCAGCATGGAAACTGAACGTTAAAATATCTGTTAGCACATAAGTTCCCCCATTGTATTTCCATGCACTGCTGATACTGCATGTTGATGTATCAGCACACATGTTGCCATGGCACAAACATGCAAATCAAGCAGTGGTGTTAATCTGTGGAGGTTACACACACCTCTTTTCTCTTTACTATGCTTCTGACTTTGCATTTGCCCACTTTACCACTTTACCAATTAAAAGAGAAGTTCAAATTTTTCCGCAGAGATTATTAAGTATGTCTTGCTAACAAAAAAAATTAGAATGCTGCTAATTTTATGTTTGTTATAAATAGTTAAACATTGTGGCTTTGACAATTTCCTTCATTCTTTCTGTCTTTCTCAAGGTAAAGAGGCTCTAGTGCCCTTTCTGTTAGTCTGTACAACTTTAACAGAATTAAACATCCTGACTGAGAGCTCTGAGTTTAGTAATCTGTTCTTGTACTTCTTAATAATTTTCCTGAACACTGCAGATACCAGCAATAAAGCTTCATCCACATTGTGATTACATCTGAAATGTTTTGATTTATGGCCAGAAAACAAGCATGGCAAGTCTCAAAACAGGAAACAATTTAAAAGACAAATCAGGAAAAAAGAAAATATAAAAAAAACATCCTTGTAAAATGACTACAAAATCTCTCACATTTAATAAACCTTCTTTAAAATCACCACACTGCAACAAGGGTAGCAGGAAAAAGCACCTATTGCAGACTGGACAGAAACTAAACACATTCCATCTACATCAGTGCTCATGTGTAAAAAGACAAAGAAAAAAATATATATATTCTTTTCAAAGACAAAGCAAATACTAATCACTTCTACCTACCTGAGTATTGTTGTTGACCATGTCCATTCCTTTATGACCACAGTGAACCCATTTTCAGATGGCTGCTTCCAGCAGGATAACGTGCCATTTCTCAACGTTCATATAATTTCAAGCTGGTTTCCTGAACAGATAAATGAATTCACTGCTCTGCAATGGCCTCCACAGTCCAACTGGGCACCTTTAGAAAGTGGTGAAACAGGGGATTCACATCATGAATTTAGAATCAACTGCAGGATTCTATCATGTCAACATGAAACAAAATATCTGAAGCGTATTTTCAACAATTTCATGAATCTATGCTGCAAAGAATTATGTTAGTTCTGAGGCCAAAAGGTTACAACACCTTACTAATAGGGTTTTGTAGTAATAGTTCTGTCACTGCTTGGAAAAGCAATGGCAGAACTTAACCCTTCCTTGTTTTGCCTGATTACAGTCTTTGCTGTCTTGTTTGCAAGACCACCTATGTGTCTTTAGTTGTCTTCATTGTCTTTATAAATGCTACGTTTCAGCCTCTGCACTCAGCCAGATTTTTAAACTTGCTTTCACAGTTAATTAATTATTCAAGAAAGTCTGGCTTTGTTCAGCTCCGACATAAAGATCTAATACTCTGTCTTGTGTCCCTAGATATTGGGTGACTAGACCTCACTCAATTGTTGGTGCTACACACCAGTGTGTCTCTTGGCCAGGTGTCTTTCGAAAATGACATATTATCCGAAGGGACTTCCAGGTAAAATAATCAGTGTTGTGAAGTAACGAAGTACAAATACTTCGTTACTGTACTTAAGTACAATTTTTGTGTATCTGTACTTTACT
>CAEFZX010028009.1:0-11327 GCA_903066825.1 Alfaro cultratus | reverse complement strand
TAACACCTCAATATAAAACACAAAAATCAGCAATAAAATGTAAAAAGAAAAAACTCAATTACTGTAAAACTGGAGCGTTCTTCAACTTAAAAGGCTGCTGAAAGTCAGTGAAACTTACTGAGAAGCGCTGGCAGACATCCGTCTGTCCCTCTATGGATGTTACGGCCGGACATTGTCTGTAGTCAACGTAGGTGGACAAGTCACCCGCGTACTGGCAAAATTCTAGGTGGATGTGAGGTCCAGCTGTGCCAGAAATGACACTGCGGCTGTTTTCCAGCTTACTGGTGATATATGGAAAAAGAAAAACAAACATTCAAGTTTACTGTTTTACTGTACGTCTTTAAAAGCAGACAGTGCCGCCCATCAAAGGATCACCGTGATACTGAGTTGCTTATATGCTTACCATTTCTTGTAGGCGTACTCCAGATATGAGGCGGTCAGCCGGAGCTCAAATTCGGTCACGTATTTGGTGTCGTAAATCCCAGCGGGAAACATCTCAGACAGGTCGGCTGTGAAGGTGGTCAGCCGCTCGGGGAGGTGGGCATAAAAACTCTTCCGAAAAAAATCCCACCAGAAAGAAAACAATTAGTTTCATTAATATCTAATACATTTATAATCAACAGTTTGCCTTTTAACAGTGACAAAAATATTTGGAGATGATACCAGGAGCTGCAGATAATTATTTTAGCAATTAATTATTCTGACGATTAATCGTGTAAGTGGATACAAAAAAAAGGCACATTCTGCTGATTATTCATTTAGCCACTTAGGCCTATGTTATGCAATATTTAAAATGTGTTAAAAAATTTAAATAAACTCATATTTTCTAAAAATAAAAAAATAAAATTGTGTTGCCTAAAATGCAATAATATAGCAAGGAATGTATCTGCAGCTACATTAATATTTAAATAACCTCACCTGCTTCACTTCACATCAGAGTTATTGCTGATCTATTGACTATGTTTTTTTTTTTTTTCAATTAACCAATTAATAATTGGACAGCAGAAGGTGATTAACAGAAGAATTGTACTGAATTTGAACCAGGTGAAACTAAAACTACGACTACTTGAGGAGTTCTGGATACAAAATGTTTACAGTCAAAGCAGATTTGTCATCTAAAATGCAAAATGTGTATATTGTTTGTACAGTTTTGGCTTAATTCCTGCACTGAATGTGTTGTCCTTTCAGCAAACGGCCTTTTTCTAGCTGATGATAATTTGATTACTAAATTACTTGCCGATTATTTTAATAACCAATTAATCACAATTCATTGTTTTCAGTCCCATACGCCACCTCATGGTTCTGGAGCTTAAATGAGACAAAACAGCGCTCTCTGTACCTGGTAGAGGAAGGCCATGTCGATGAGGCCGTTGTGTAGCACCAGGGCCTTCCTGGCTCGAAGCAGCTCAGTAAACAAAGTTCGAATGTGGACCCCACGGTCGTCTGAACCTCCCTTGCAGACATAAAAACGTGAAACAGAACACTTAAGGGAAAACGGAGTCAAAGTAATCACAGGAGGAGCCGAGAAGAGCCAATTGGCCGTTCGGTTTGGATGGAGAAGGGACACAGACACCACGGCATCCTCACCTTATTGTTGCCTTTGAAGTAAGGGATCCCACTGCTGTACTGCTTGTTAAAGTCAAACCCGTGCTGCACCAGAAACTGGACCGACTGCGGCTCTATGATGTACTCCTCTGAACACAGCAGGGTGAGGTTGTACACCTGGACCAGGTAGGAGTCAGGAGGCTGACGGAGAAAAACGCTTCTTAGGTCAACGAACTTCCTTGCTAAATTAACCTTACTCCTGACCTTTTTGCACATCTTGAATCTATGCAACCACAAACAATAATTTTATTTATTTGGATTTATGTGACTGATGGACCAAAATGTGAATATAAGTGAAAAGTGGATTTTTCTTTTCCAGATAAAAATCTGTAAAAGTGAGGTCTGCGTTTGTAATAAGCCCCCTTTATTCTGATGCCCCTAAATGCAGGACATAGAAACATCCTCAGTGGGGATAGAGTCTGGAATTCCAGATAAAAATCCAATCGATGACCAATTGCATTTCTCACCTATTATTAGATTGTAAGTTGCAGGAAAACTTGTGGCATTTGTCTTTCAGTTTACAATTATGCAGTACTTCCTGTTTGCCTGTTGTTTGCTTTTTTTAGCATGACAAAACGGAAAAAGAAATGCACACACAGAGTACATAGTTTAAGCATTTACTTGATAATACATAATATCCGGTATATGTGGTACCTTTTGGTCCAGCTTCTTGTAACACGCAATTCCCAAAGAAAGGATGGAGCGAGAGCGAGCAGCGTGACATATTGCTTTGTATCTATCCTCTATTGATCTGTAACACATAAGAAAGGAGTCAGAGAAACAACTCTGATCACAAACTAACATCTGAGGGGGTTATTATTATTATTATTATATGATATAAAAAATGTGCACTCACTCAGCCAACAGGGACTTTCTGTTTCCCAGACCACTCAGTTCCTGCAGCAAAACAGAGGTTGTTGTTTCTTCCAAATGAGCCACACACACACATGGTTAGAAAACACACTCCGATCAGAGCAGCACTTACCGTGTCAAGCGCAATGAAGGATGACGTTTTAATTGCAACCACCATGGCTGGCCATAGTTCTTTGAAATTGTTACTATGGACATCAATTACAGGAACTACTATCGAAGATGACATGTTTTCTCTAAACTTTGTAACTTAAACCTTTCGCTTAAACTTAACACCCGTTACATGGAAGTTCCATTAACACAAGAAACTACCCAATAAATCGTTTTTAGTTACTAAAATGTTATATATAGCTAATCACTTATTTTACGTCTCCGTTATAAGGTTTCAGATAACGTTCATTAGCTTCATATTTCCGAGTACATAGGTAGTGTCAAAGAGCCTCGCCGTAAACATTTCCGCGTGCTTCTCAGTTGTTGGTAGTTGAAATTTCGCATGATTGGAAATGAAGGTAAAAATGCTAGATTCGCCACTAAAATGGCAGTAGTATTAGAGTAAAATATGTATTTAAAAAGAGTCTGATTTTGGTTTTGTAAAATCGCATTTTATTTGTTGTTTTTTTATAGTCATTTCTCTTTTTTCAGTCAGGCACTTTTGTTGACACACGTGAAAATTACGTCACTGGACTCAAACACCGAAGGGCCGCGCGCCATTTTGGCTCAAACAAACTCCTTAATATTTTATCCCAATTAAAGCGTTTTTATATTGTAATAGGGTATTTTTATGCTAACATATTGTCGGGTAACAGTACACTTATAACGACTTAACATTTGCTTTGCCTTCTTTTTGCGTTGTGAAAGTTGTCAGCCAAAAGTCATGGTTTAAAGAAACCCCAGCTGAGCCAACTCATTTCTTTGCTAAGTTTTGTTTTGTTGTTGGTTGGTTTATTTTTCACTTTGTGTAATGGGAGGCTGCTCCGCTCCAAATTGCTCCAATTCAACTAGCATAGGGAAGCAGCTGTTTAGATTCCCCAAAGACCCTGTGCGAAAGAAGAAATGGGTTGTGAACTGCCGACGTGACTTTGAGCCCACTCCTCACTCCAGACTCTGTCAAGTAAGATAGTTTTCTGTGTCCCTCTAAAATGACTCATTCAGGGCGATCCCTTGCACATTTAATAGATCTATTAAATATAACAAATAAGCAGGGCTATTTATTGTTTCCATTTAGTGCTTTTATTGCACTTCGTTGTCGTTTTTAACAAGATTACCACCATTGATAACTTGCATGTTTACACTGTTGTTGATATGTCTTTTCGCAAGGACCACTTTGAGGAGAGCCAGTTTGAAGAAATAGCCAGATCTCCAGCTGGTGGGAAAAAGCTGAAGCCCAATGCTATTCCCACTCTGTTCAATGTGGGAGACCCTCCTTTCCCTGCAGTCACCTCTCCATATATCCTGCTGCCACTAAAATCTGAAGCAGGTACTTCTGTAAATGAATTATTGTCCCTGTCTTGGAAAATGGAGTAATATAACAAAAAACAACCTCAAGTTCACTCTGACTTATCATAGCTTCAGAATTCTTTGATTCAAGCTGATTTTTCTTTTCTTGACCACTAGGCTGACAATAGATCCTTTATTATAAAAAAAATATTTTATTTAGAGACATCTTCCAGAACACTTAAGGTCACTTACAGAAAAATACTCAACAATATGTGAAATGCAGAGCATATTGTCAATGTAGTAAAACAATTGTTATATATAACAATAGCGGGTTTCTGTGAGGTCATTTCAGAAGATGGGTCACAGCAAAGTGGAGGAGCTGGATGAGATATTGGAGCCTGATTGTTTGTGGCCTTCGACTAAGATCATACTTTAAATGATTTAATGTAAATCCAATACTGTTTCTGTGGGGTAGTTCTATAATAATAGTAATAATATAGTAGACCCTCTCACAACACAGTGATCAGGATGGTCAGGGTGGTAGAAAAAAACTCCAAAGGTCACTGTTGGATAACTTTGTCAACCCTGGGGGTGGGGTCTCCATAGTAACCATTAGACTTTGCCTCTACATGCCAAATAGTTGTTTGAAGGTTAGGTCAGGAAAAAAGCAACTTTTGTTTTTGTCCTAATGTGGAGTGTTTCGAACTCTACTGACACTAACTGTAATCGTGTGCTTTGGTAAAACGAGATTAAAAATCTAATGGACTCACTGTACTTTTATTTATTGGGAAGTTTTATGTTCAGAAACTTTAGGCATGCAAAAACAGTTTTTACCACATGTTTTGTACAATTTCATGTACCAAATGGCACATGACCTATTTTGAAAAAAATAATTAGAAACGAAATGTGTCTCCAGTGTATAAGAAAATAATGTAATGCATATTTGGCAGTTCTGTCTGACAGAACTGCTAATAAGTTTGTATGATATGAGATCAAGTATTATATCTTATTTTGTTGTGGTCAAATTTTCATTGCTCTTTTCATAGTGAGGCACAAAAATACACCAAAATCCTCATGAGTATGCCTTAAAGGAGAAGCTTCTTAAGTTGCTTAAGAAGACATCAGGCTACCACTCTACTTGGTCGATTGCGTTTCAAATGCGTTAGATCGCAACACTGCTCTTCTACTTGGATGTTTTCTTGTGATTCTAGTGGAAAAGGATCTAAATTTTGGCGATCATGGCTATGCCAGACGCAATCCTTTGTCTGGCCTTGAAGAGGAGGATGGAGAAAGAACATCTGAAGACCACAACCCCTGCATGCAGTGTCAGCTCCTTAAGAAAAAACTGGAGCAGGAGATGCAGCACACCGCAAGGCTACAAAGAGAGGTAGGAGACATCTTATTTGAAGACAAAAATCAGAATTGAGTTGTTGAAGGACTGAATAAATCCAGTGAGCCCTTTTCTTCTTGTCCAGGCAGAAGAGATGAAGAAGCGTCTGTATCGGCTCGATCGCATCGAGAAGGGGCTCCAGAACTTTCTGTACGAGGACCAGATCAGAGCGCTGTCCCTCACGAAGCGCTCGCGGCGCGCCGTCTGGTCGCCGGAGACGATTCTGAAAGCCAGAAAGATCCGCTGCGCCGTCGGAACCAAAGGCTACGAGTACCTGAGGGAGATCGGCTACCCTCTGCCCTCGTACAGGACTCTGTGCAACCGCCTGGAGACGAAGATCATGGTGACGACCGACATGAGCTGTGAGGAGCTGGCAGAGCTCGGCCTGGGGCTTATGGCCACATGCGACAGTCCTACAGAAGGGGTCGGGGACAATGATGAGGAAGAACTGATGGGAGTTTTGTCCTGATCCCAGTTACTTACACTGATTCTGAACTGTTGTAGAGGGATAAGTTGAGAGATTACACTGTCCGTGATTTAGAAAAGTTTTGCGGCACTGGTTTTAAAGTTTTCTTTAACACCTGGCTGTACCCACATTTTACATTCACTCAGGTGATGTTTGATGCACCGGCTTACATGTAGCCTGGATTCATGTTCTGCTGATTCCTGCTGTGATGCTGGCATGTTATGGTAGCCTGAACGTGTGAGGAGCATGTGCACAATGTAGCTCATTCATATGCATCATGTAAATGTGAGTGACTTTTGTTAAAAAAACCTCTTTGCACATAGCTTTGTGAAATCGCTGCTTGTTTTTACTGTCAATTCTGACACAGCTGAGTCTATACATTTAAAAAAATAAGTGTATTGCAAACAGATAAACATGCTGCACATTTAGGGTAAGATAACCTTTTTATTAGGAACAAAATAGATGAGTGATTCAACCTTTAAAAAAGGTTTGGTGATCTACTCAGCATATTTTGTGGATTTTAGTAACAGCAGTTCTCTGAGAGAACTTGTCAATTATACTCTAAAAAAAATGTATTTGGTTTATCCAGTTCAACAAATCGAAATATCCTCCAGCTTTCAGTAATGCAATTTACTGTCAGACTAAATTTAGCATATCAATCTGATCTCTCTTTAAATCCTTAAAAACGCTGTGTAGAATGTAGACATTGGCTGGTTTCTGCCACTTAGCTTTGTCTTGATTAATCAGACTTTATGTTTAACATTTCATGATAGAATTATTCCTGATTTACAGAGAAGGGATTGGGATTAACAAAGTGTTCACCTCATCCCAGTCCTATTCAAATATGTACACTAAATCAACAGATTATGGATATTTTGTTACCTTTTTTATTATTTTATTTTATTTTTTGTTGTTGTTTGGATCATGGGTGCCGAAGTCAAGTCCAATAAAACAGCTTAGTTCCCACATTAGCGGTCATTTTTCTTCTTTTTAGATGTCCATTACCGCCATTTACTGGAATGGAGTGTGGACCGGTCATTCAGCTTTAAGCTTGTGTTTGTGAGACGCCCACTCACGTGGTAGCATCAGCCAATGAAAAGCGGCCCCTGTGGTAAGGTCCATTTAATTCAGGCGTGTCGGAGTAGGAACGTATTTAATGTTGCGTTCCATTCACCTCAGAAATTGGAGCTTGTGTCTGGTTTTTGATACCTGACCCAAGATGACGGCGTTCTAGTTTTTCTTTTTTAAAAGAAAAAGAAGAAACTTTCAACCTAGCGACGCCCATAGAAATTGTATGCATTACAAACATAATTTTAATCTGCAAACTCTACTTTAAATTTGTTCAGATTAGATTTACATGCGCTACGTGTAACATTGACGTTAGAGCCACGTGAGTCTTTTATAAAAAATAAACATGTCTCCATCACATCTTACTACTGTTGACGCGAGGAGCGGCCATTTTGAAACGCATAGCTTTACAAGTCGCAATTGAGCGACTACAGCGAGCGCTCCAGTTGATTGATTGATTGATTTATTTCCGACTTAAAAGTCAGCATTTCCCATTTCCGAGTACAACTGGAACGCAGCATAAACGCTGCAGGACGGGAACTCTCAAGGACTGGACTTAGGCACCCCTTGGTTTCAAAGAACGATGTTTGGAATGAATTGAAATTAAAGTTAATGTACACCAACACTTTGACATCGCTTAAAGTGTTTTTTTTTTCTTTCTTTCTGTTCCTATGACAGTCACCACATGAAAGGTAAATTAAAATAAATACAAATTCCCAACAGCATAGCATTTGCAGATATTCTTAAAGCTTAGTCCTTGTTACGTTTGACGTAAACATTACGTAATATTGCTAATACTCTTCTTTTATACAGGAACCTAAACTTTAGCCAGCTTTCTATTGACGCACTTGTTTTTAGTCAATATGGACTTTGATCAAATCCTTCACATGCAAGATTAGATATTTGTTCTGCAGGTTCGTTAGAAAAAGCAATGTATTTTAATAACAGGTTTGACAAGACTAATGTAACTGATTTCTATGCTTAAAAAAAAAAATCACCAGTCACACTATTCTAACTGATGTCTAGCATTTATTCTTACTTCAGCGTTTTTGGCGTTTAAACTATGGAGTGAAAAGACGACACAAAAGTTCAAAAGGAAGCTGAAAATAAATTCATTCAGTTAGGGGTGTGTCTATTCAGTCACCCAAACCAAAACATAATGCTTAAGTTTGAGACTTGTGTCTAAGTTTGCAGGAATATTAGTCTTGTATATGTTTACCATTTACCGGCAGGTGATGCTTGATCTGTTACTACTGCAGACAATTTCACTTCATCGCTCTCAAATATAAAGAAGAATCCTGTTTGGGGAAAAATGGTAAACAGGAAATTAAAAGAAAGTCTAAGTTCCAGCAAAGTCACATCTAACAAATACTGAGTACTTCTTCACAGCACGACCTTGTCTGTGCACTCTTTGAGTGTCAGATCCTTTGGCACTGACAGGGTCTCTCTGTTTGAATTGGGGGAAGTGTTGAGCTTGGGGCCGAGCTTTTATACGTCAGAGGTTTGCCTTGCGCCAGTTAGAGTTGCAGCAAACACGGCGGATAGAGGTAAGACTTTCCCCCTTGCTCCTAAAACTGTTCTCTGTTCTTATTCTTGTGACGTAAAATGATCTATACATATTTTAGTTTCAAGCTTTATTTTGTTTGTTTGTTGTTTAACATAAATTTAAACCTTTTGAAAACTACCTTTCAAAAGGTAGTTTTGACCTTTCGAAAGGTTAAAACTACCTCCCTTTTTATTGGTTCTTGTATAACCCCAAATCATTAAGGTAGCAGTTTCACTCCATCTGCTGCTGTTAATTCGATTTTTTGACGTGGAGCCTTGACTGTGAGCACTTATACTACTTAAAAGTTAAAAAGTGAATAGAAACTTGGATATGTTTTATTTATATCCAACAAGAACATAAAGGTATTAGGTAATCGCAGGAGTAAATGCTATTGTCATGTCCGAAAATGTGGCCATAAAGACGGTAAACTTTGTGGCTGTGAGCGTCCAGGCCTTGGCATCTCTCTGTCTCTGTAGCTCAGTGTTTCCCTGTCAACATGTTGCTCTGAAATTCCTCATCCTTTTGTCCGTTCACTCGGAAAAACTGGCTCTCATTTTTGCAATTATCTTCACTCAAGTGGACAGAAACAAAGAGGTTTTTATTATTTCATTTCTGTGAGACCAGACTGTTTTTTTTTTATTAAATGAAGGCCCATGATTGCCCAATTTCCACACTCCGTTTGTTCTGTAGATCATGGTCCATCAGACTAAGATAGATTGTAACATATTGCTCACATACAATTTTTCTACCACAAAACCATAAAAGAAAAAAAAATACGCCCTTCCTGTAAAATCTAGTCATCACCAGCCGCCACATTTGTAGCATTCTGACGTTAGAGAAGAAGAGATTGCATGTCTGTGCATGATCCAGATTATTTCATAGATGTCTCTTTGTGGGCATCCAGTTTTGGCAGACAGAGGGTGACGATGCGCTCTCTGCTGGTGCTGTGGCAGAGTGCAGCCCTGCTGGGTGTGCTGTGGGCCTCCCACTCGGCTCTCTTGGTGGAGGGCGACACAAATGCCTCCAGGATCTGCAAACCCGCCCCGCACTGGGAGATAAAGGGCCGCTCGCCGGCGCAGGAACGGCTCGGGAGCGTGGTGGTGGTGGCTCTGCTGAAGGCCAGCTGACACTTCTGTCTCATTCAGGCGTCGCGGTGAGTGAGAAAAGCAACACATGTCCGAATCAAAGTTGAAGGGGAATTCTGGTCACCCTGTGTATTTTTGCCATAGTTTGACACAGATCACTGCTTTGATTAAAACTGAAAGTAAAAGGATATTTAAAAACTATTAGAATAAGTATGTCTGGTTTTTTTCTCTTATTATTTATTTCTCTCATTCTTAGAAAATTCCAACTTTTAATTTGACTCTGTTTATGAAGCAGGAATAAATATGATGTGTTGCAGAGGTACTTGTATATTGACAGGGCTGCATCTCAGCATATCATTATACTTTTTTCAGATTCTTTTTAGTAAAATAAGTTGATACAGTGGCACTATCAGACCTTTTATTTCTTAAAATATACATATAAAAAAAGGATGAACTGATATATCTGATATCAATCTCACTGTTATGGCTGACAACTGATATTTACCAACATTATACAAATTTTTCAGTTTTTTTGACACCTTTGGGTGTCAATAAACTACAAGAAACAGACTGCAACAAGATAGAAATCAATATAAATTTTTAATATCGGCCCAGTGTCATTTGTCAGACCAATACCGATATGTTGAAAAATGACGAATGTCGGCCGATACCAATGTTGGTGCGATATATCTTGCATCCCCAGTTTAAATAGTTAAAAACACACAACCTCAACTCTAATTCTTCACTCGTCTGAATATCTGCAGTATCGGACGCCTGCGCACCAGACTGAGCCGCAGCAACATAACCGACGTGTCCTTCGTGATTGTCAATGAGCAAAATGCCGTATCCAGAGCCCGGTACTGGGAGCTGAAGAAAAGAGCTCCCACTGGTGTCCCAGTGTATCAGCAGGCGGCTAATCAGACCGACGTGTGGGAGGTGCTGGACGGCGACAAAGACGACTTCCTGATCTACGACAGGTAAAAAGACATGGTCGATCAGAGCGCTAAATTGGAAGTCGCTCCAAGAACGCCGTTTTTCCTTTTCCTCCCCGTCTTCAGGTGCGGCCTCCTGACTTTCCACGTCGTGTTGCCGTACAGTTTCCTGCACAACCCGTATGTGGAGGCCGCCATCAGAGCCACCTACCTGGGGGACATCTGTAACTGCTCTGTGAGTGACCCGACTTTTGGGGAGGCGCACGGGCGAACCCAAACGGGCGGAAAAAAGAGCCGCTCAAATGTTCAAGTTGTCGCACTTGATTGATCATGATGGTTCTTTATGAAGTACAGTTTGTTTGTTTTTTTAAGCAATATCGTTTTAGAGGTAAAAAATAAAAAATAAAAGTCATTACATCAAATTTCAATCTGTTTTGTTGGGGTTTGTTGTGATAGATCAACATAAACTATCTTACCTTCACTTTTTTATTATTTTGCAAAGACAAACCCAAAGAATGTAGAGTTCGTTTGTACTCTACCCTCTTTATTCTGATACCCTTGTAAAAAAAAACCATTTTCTTTCAGCATGTTTTATCATCTAGGTGATATTGAGGTAAAAGCTGGTTGGAATAACTCCAGTTGTTCCAATCAAATGTAGAGACTTAACACAAATGCACAGTACATTTCTGAGGATTTTTATTGATTATATTCACTTTTATTTTTTTCTTTAACATATTTTTTCTTCATTTCACAATTACCCACTTATTTCTCACTGTCTATAACCTGAAACACAAGTGAAAAGATGTTTCACATTTTTAGGATGTAACATATTTTCAGATGCTGTTGTTACCGGCCTCAGACCTAGGGGAAATCTGGGCCGGCACAAGCGATGCACAGACAGGATGCGCTGTGGATCTGTGAATGATGA
>CAEFZX010028007.1:0-20619 GCA_903066825.1 Alfaro cultratus | reverse complement strand
GCTGCAAGTGGCGCAGTGCTGCAAGTGGCGCAGTGCTGCAAGTGGCGCAGTGCTGCAAGTGGCGCAGTGCTGCAAGTGGCGCATTGCTTTGTTGCACTGTTGCTTTGCACCAAGTAGGTCGTGAGGTCCCCTCATATATGTGTGGATTCTCTTTGACTATTCTGCTTTCCGTCCTCAGTTTGAAAACATGAATGTTAAGTTAACTAGCCATTCCGATTTTCTTCTAAGTGTAACTGTGCTCCTCCATGGTTGTCTGTCCTGTGTCTAAGTGTTGCACTGTGATGGACTGGCAATCTGTTCAATGTGCCCCCACACTACTGCCACCCTGTAAGGATTAAGATTTTATAAAATAGAGGTAGCACAGAACAAACATATAAAAGTTTAGTTATTTAATTCCCCACAAAATAGTAGAATTTGTGAAATTAGACAAACTCCCCTTAAAGATTTCATCAAGTTTTCATTAAAATAATTTTATGTTGGACGTTGGATCGTCATTGTGCAGATTAAAGCTACAGTGTGTAGTTTCACACTACAGAAATTCTTTAAATGTAACTACCTCTCTGCAGAACATCCAGTTCAGAAACATAAATGAAAGATTCATTTGCTAAAACATCAATCAAGCTGGAAAACCTATGAGATCTAGAATGTGAATTTCTAAGGTGAAAGGTGAAAACTAAAAGCTCTTAGAGAAAAATCTTTAGCTTCACTAAAGAAGCTATAACAAATCTTATAACAAAATAGCACACAAAAATTAATACTTGAATCACATAGTCTTTGTGTGTTAAATCATATCTTCAAAGAACCCCCCTCCCACCGGCCCACTGAATCTATCTCTCTTTTTTGTAGTCTGTAAATCATGGACATTCAAAATCAGCACTCGTCCCCTGAAAGGTTTGTCATAGTCCATGCTTATTCACCTATGTTGCCTATTTTTAAACTTTATTTCACCTTATTTTCTCCCCTAATGGAATACTAAACATGCGTGAACATACCTAAAGTATGTAAGTGATTATAGGTGTTATCTGTGTCAGATTACTGTTATTAATATCTTATCAGGCTGAGGTAATAGAAGCTGGTCAGAACATGTTATTTGAGAGTGCCCTTACAGGATTACATGACCCCTCGTTTTTACAAAAGATGATCTCCACCACACAATGTTCTTCTTTTCTTATCTTTTTTTTTTTTTTTTGTCAACTGGTAGTGTGTTTTCATAGTGTTTTCTCATCCTTCTTCTAACACTGGAAAGATAGCGTTAGAATGCCCAAGACGCTTCTCTCCTTCTTTTAACTAATACCCTGTGATCTGGTTATCCTCTCTGACTCATTAGGCTTTCCTCTCAGCTTTTCGAAAATCTCTTTTCTTCCTCTATTCCTTTCTGTGCCTCTCTCCACCAGATTTCATTAATGAATCGAGCAGTTTGAACATCTGCAAGCGTGTTTGTATTCATGCCTGTGTGTTAAGACAGAACTTGAGAATGTGCAGAAAGACAAATCACCTTTTATAACAAAGCTAATGAAGATATTGGCTTTCTTGTCTCTTTCCCCTCCTCTGTTTTTCTCTGCCTTTCCCATCCATCTTTACTTTTCCTCCCTTTTCCTTGCCTCTCCCTGTTTCACCATGCTCCCACCTGCCCTTTCTCTGCCCCACAATAACTCAATTCCTCTCTGCTCCATCTTATCCCTCCTCTTGCCTGGTCTCACTCTGTCTAGGTGGACTGTTCATTAGGAATACAGATCAGGAATACACAGCATTCCGACTAGCTATCTTCCTTCACAACACCAGCCCTAACGCTACGGAAGCTCCCTTTAACCTGGTCCCACATGTTGACAATATAGAGACAGCCAACAGCTTTGCAGTGACCAATGCATGTAAGTATGTAAATACTCTATATGTACAGTACTTTGCAAAAGTATTGAAAAGCAGTGGCAAGATGGAGCTGGACCTATTTCCCAAGAAGAACTGACAAAAAAAATAGTCTCTACATATGTAATCCTGGTACAGACACATTCCTAAAGACTTTCAGCAAACTTTCAGCACAGGGTGTTGATTCAGCCTGGCTGAGTACAAGTTCGTATCACACTTTTCAGGTTTCAAGAAAAGCTTGTTTTTTTGTTAGGTTTTTTTTTTCCTTCCACCACATAATTATATACTACTGTCATTGATTTCAGAAAATCGCTAAAAAATGATTGAAGATGGTGGGTATAATTTCATAAAATGTGAAAATGTTCAAGGAGCTTGAATACTTTTGCAAGGTACTGTCAATGAGTGACTTAAGCAAATGTTTGTTTCTTCTGTACAGCATTTATGTTTAATGGCATCAAGATTCTGTTATTGTGGCGGGTTTAATCGGGAAGTTATTATTTATTAAGCTTTCAAGCTGCAATTTTGTTATCCTGTAAAGCAACACTAAAGTTAAATTTGTTTAAAACTGTCTTTTGTGCAACAGCTGCTGTTGTTTAGAAATCTTGAAGTTAAACTTCACAAGGAGCAATTTGTAAATCAGTGTGGCATTCCCAGGTAATGCTCGGTGGTTCATTTTTCAGTTGTTTACATCCACACAGATTCCTTCCTCCCTTCGCAAAACGGCTGTCGTCATCTTTCACAACTGCACCGAGTTATTACAGCCGTAACTGGTTTGAAATAAAAAAAAAACACTGACTGTGTTCAGAATATCTCCTTTGTTTTTGTAACAAAGAGAATCACTTGGCAGTCGTGTCTTCTCTGATCCGTTGAAGGATGACAGCTAATCTTTCACTATCTCTGTCTGTACTTTGGCGGTTAAGATCTAATTCTTTACGCTTCACCTCAACCTGCAAGCTTTCAAGAGGTATTCGGTGATGCTTGTGCTGACAAAGAAGCATTAACAATGCCACATAGGCAGCCTGTTGCTGACAGTTCAGAGGTGCACAGAAGGTATCTGTCTATTTTGAAAAAATGTCATCATGAGGACAATCAAATATGAAGAGTTTCATGGTGTTTAAAAATGCTACTTGAAAAAGTCTGGGCCGTTCTTGGGCCTGCTGTGTCTGGGTATGTGTAGGTCTATAGCATATTTCACTTGTAAAACTTGCTTACTTTTTTGCTCGTTTGTTGGGTGTTTGTTCATAGTCGGACATCTACTTGACGGCAAAATATGCAAGTCAACCAAGTTCTCTGCTGATCCAAGGTCAAAATGTTACAAATAACTTTTCAGATATTTATAAGAGTCAAACTTGGTATCAAGATAGCATGTTTGTTAAAAGAAAATAATTAATATATGGAGCTATTTCACTATTACTCTGCTCTGTTCCAGCCTCTGTGTTACATTTCCAGAACACTTAGTTAAGCTGAGCACATAGATATCGGTTCTTCAGAAGTAGCTTATCCATTGCCTTGTTGGTGCTATTCCACTCGAAGAAATTCTTGTTTACAGCAGTCTGGGCTTTATCCCCTTGACTTGGATTGTCTCAAGTATATTTTCTACTTGCGCTGTTATAAAATTGAGAAGATTGTTCTCCCATCATATGCAAGTCACATATACAATCATAAATCAGGACGGTGTAATTCAATTTCCAAGTTTGTTTGTCTTGTACCGCCTACACTATAGACTTAGATGAATGAATCGATTACTTAAAACACCCTACACTGATTAAAAAATTAATAGCCATCTAACACCTCTCACCCACAAACAATCATATTCTGCATCTGTGTGCATAAGCTGAACGATTGAGAAGCAACTGGATAAATAAACATCAGGTGGGTTTCTCATATTGCACTAGGAAATGCATAAATTTATTAGTAATGAATAAAGTGGTGCGCTCATGGGAAGGTTGCACTCATTTCTGAGTGCATAAAACCATCCAGCATGAGTTTACAGTCTGTGTGCATGCACTGAAGCCTGACTGACTGAGATATGTTACAGCAGGCACCAGAGACCCCTTTCTCCCTCTTTGTAGCCTAACTCCTGTTTCTGCTACTTTCAGTTTAATCCCAATGACCTACTTGTAGTTCTGTTAAAACTGCTTACTTTCACACAGGCAAATGCAATATAGTTGAAATTATTACACATTAAATTTAGAATTGATTCATTTGACATAACAGAGAAGAACAATACATCTTAATAGTCCAGTTCATCTATCAAGTGAACAGTAAATATTTCACTGTAAACTTTAGAGTTAGTGATCACTTGACATCCTTTTGAGAATGTTAAAAAATACAGAACTCACTTCAAATATTTTGATTTTGTGTGAAATAAAAACTTTTAGATATAGACAGTTGAAAATAAAGTAAGAAAACCATTTCAATGATTAACTTATGCTAATAAATGGGAATGACCACGTTAGGATTTTCTGTCCCAGGATGCATTCACACCAGTCCTCCTTAGTCTGCTGTAATCAAACTCTAGTTCATATGTCTAGAAGGTCCAGTTCGTTTGGGGAGGTGTGAATGTGCAATCAAACTCCACTGCTGACCAAAAAAGCAAACTCTGGTCCCTCTACAAGCCCAGTCATCAGTTCAGTTCAATTGGCGCAGTTCGAATGCATGTGGATGCAAGCGGACCACAGATTGCTCCAAAAGCAGGAAGCTAACTGTAGCACAGGGCATTCTGGTCAGTATGTTACTCTCTGCTCTGTGGGTTAGCGGAGATGTTGTGTCGGTTGCCATGGCAACGGGTCCTCATGTAGACCCAGTTTTTTAGATTCCCATGTAAAAACTTTCTACAGTTCATGGATATGTATCATCTAGACATATTTGACCTTCTGAGATACAAACAAGGTGCTGTGGTACTATGCAAAAAACATAAAGATTAAAATATGCAGGGATTAGATGCTGTGTTGCCATGCATGAATGTGTTCTTCATCAATAAACTTAAAGGGGGACAAAAAATGTCCTCAGAACTTCATCAAGACCAAAGTGTTGGTATAGCTATACAAGAATGCACACCGTTAAAGTATTGTTTGAAGAGTTAAGCTTTTTTGTGTGAACCATCATTCCAGCCTGTCTGCAGGCTATACAACACACTTCTCTCCTCCATCTATATGTCTCTCACATTCTTTCCTTCCATGGCCAAGCTCTCCCTCGTTCTTGTCTTCCTTTGCATGTTTAGTAATGGAAGACAAGAACTCTCTGGCACAGTTTTCTAAATGAATCCTTCACTTACGCTCCGGGTCCTGAGCAGTTCTTTGAATCGGCATTCCGAATTCTGCCTCTGACCTTGGCTTTCTCTTTTCCATTCTAGTATTCATAAAGCATGACTGTATCATAAAATTCCCAGTCTCAATCACTGTTCTTTACCCTCACAGGGATGCATCTAGTTTTCTTGTTCCAGGGTCACATATTCATGTATCTGCTGCTGTTGTCAATTCTTCTTTACTGTTTCTGAACATCTGTCTTGTTTGATACATGGACACACGCATCACTGTGAGTTTTTGAATGGAGCATATAATGCAGCTCTGAGTCTATCCTTCTGAGTTGCTTCAGTCAAACAAGCATAGTATCCTATGGAGCAGAGTGCTGCATATTGTCAAAATTTGGTGAGATCTCACCATATTCCTATCATAATTAGAAGCATCAGTTAGTGTAATGAAGAAGGGCCAATAGGCAATAAGTTCACAGAATCACAATAGAGGAAGTTAAAATGGGGCAAAATAGGGCAGCAAGTTAAGTTTCCAAACTGTTGTGTTTCATGACTGTCAGGGCTCCATAGCATTGGAGTCTTATAGGAAAGTTGTGGTTTTCCTGAGTTGAAAGCCAAGCTGTCCTAAGAGGAAAAAATATTCACATTTAATTGTGCTCTTTTTTAATCAATATTGCTTTGTCTTCATACTGAATAATCAGTAAGTTAGCAATGATCACTCTTTTTGGAGTAATCATGAAAAAGTTAGACAAGGTAATCATTTTAGCAGTAATTTGGACTTACCATTGATCATTGACTTTAGGTGATAGTTACCAAAGACAGTGATTGTCACAGCATGCAATGCTGTAATAACGCTGCAATATGTAATAAAATCTGGCATCAAAATCAAAACCACATTATGTAATAATCAACACAAAAGATAAGATTCTTGAACACATTTTGTAGTAGTGCAATGGCTCTTCCATAAAGTCAAATAAATTCTGGTCATTTTTACATATTTTTGGTCAAAAGAGAATAACACACCACAGTATCCTTCTTTAATAAAATCTTGATTCTGTTTAAGCACATTAGCTAACAAAGATTTTGCCTTGTAAATTATATTTACCTCTGTTGTTCTTTCTCCCACCATCGAGTGGTTGGAGAACGGAGTTCAAAGCTGCAGCTTCTCTGAGCTTCTTTGTTCAATCTTCCATCCACAAACAACAACAAAGAAAATGGGATCAGAATAAAATCCCTAGGTCTAACCTCCTAGTTTTAAAAATTGGATCTTCAGTATTCTTTTAAAATCCTTATATATGAACCAAAGTCAAATAGTCAAATTTAAACCAAGACGCATTTGCCTAAATTGGTCATGTAGGTTCTCAGAGCTCATCTGTCTTTGCTGCTTGTGCTCGCAGCAAGGATTGAGATCATGTCTTCAGATGAAATTTGTGCCTCTTTCTCCATTAAATAGCCAATGATTGCCTCTATAAATGCTTTGAAAAATCTTTTATTCACTCCAAGTTCTCTCAGCATTCCACACTTAAAAAACAGCTTTGTTTAGTCCAAAAATTCTAAGAAAAGTGAGCTCCACTTATGAACATGTTCACTCAGACTCGTTCATGCTCAGCACTTCTTATTGATTTTTGGAGAACAGGGCTGCCTGCAGCTCTCTATCATGACCTCTGACCTGTTCTTTTTGCTTGAAATTATCTAATTTTGCTATAGAAAGGCGGCGTCCAGGCGGTGAACACAAGGATAGGGGATTTTACTTTGTCCCCAAATCTGCTGAGCAAACTTGGGGTGTTGACAAAGACTGTTCATTTGCAGTCTTTGTCAACACCTTTATAATAACCCCACCCCATGTTATTGAATGTCAACTACTAATGGGACGTATACCTCTTTGAAGGAAACTGAATGTAAAAACCCCATCAATTTTTAATAGACAGTAATGCATGGTATGTTAACCAGCCATGAGTTTCCTCCACACCCTGAAACAGCCCAGAGTTAATCTGCAAACACATTTAAAAAAAAATCTTTTTAAACCTCTGAAACTGCTACTTAAAACATAGAGTGACTTCTTCATAAATCCAACTACCATATTTAGCAAAAATAAATAAATAAAATTGCTATTTTCTAAGAAATTGGTGGTTTTAGTTTTTTTGCCCTCCACCTCTGTTGTAGTGACTATCTCCTACTTTTCTCATGACACGTCACATTATGTCGACACACACTTCTACTCGCTCTACATACCCTAGACTGGAGCTTTGACTAAATAGATTTCTTGTGCATCTGGCATCACAGCCACATGTACCAACACCCACACAGACACACAAACAAATCCTTAAATATGTTTTTTACATAATCACCCTTTTTCGTTGCCTGTCTTTAAATCTTTTTGACTAGTATAAACATTGATTTGCCAACTTGTCTATATATATGTAATGTCTTCTCAGACATTCCTTTGTCCCATTGCTTTGCTTGCTTCTTTGATTAAAGGCCCCAGTAATCTTGTAGATATGTGACACTTAATATTAGTACATTGCTATCATCCATCTTCTGTAACTTTCTAGATACCATATGTGTTTTAATGACACTATTAGAAGGACGAGAGGATCTTTGAAACTCTGACAAAGATGACTTCTGGATCAGTGTGAGATCTTTGACGACCTCTCTGACATCAAAACACTGAATTATTTAAGATTTGAGTTAGTTTATTTCAGATGTTATTTTGTAAGTCTGCAGATTTTGATTCATTACATAGTTTACATCTTCTGTGTTTATTTTTCAGTCTGAATTAAAGTCAGCTACTATTATTTTTAAACAGTGATGAATTAGCAAAGTTAAAGCACATGTTACTACTGACTAAGTTTTATTACAGTCACAAATGGATTTTTCTATGAATAAAATAAATTTATAGCTATGAGCTTAGTCTGCATAAATGGTTATATGAGGTCAAGGACAAAAGATTGTTTTTAATCTCATTTTTTAAGGTTATTTCACCCTCACCAGCCAGAACATTTGTATGGAAAAAAATATATTAATTGTGTTAAAATCTATGCAATTAATAAATCAAAATTAACGTGTCAAAGTGCCAGACCTAATAAAAACAAAACAAGTGTACATGCTTTTGTAGTAAAAACTTGTCAATAATGTGCTGCAAAATGTTGCAACAGGCTGTTCATCTTTATAAGAATTTAAATCTTTGCAGCAAACGCCTAAGTAATAGAATGGTGCACAGAAAGGATAATGGATCAGCATTTAGTGAGTCACACTAAAACTCATATTAATGAAATTATTTCTTGTGGGTGTGCAGTTCCTCCAGGCAAGATGAGACAGAGTGAACATTTCTTTTTGCAGATTTTACAACCCGAGCCTGAGGCTGAGTTTTATCCTCCCACAACATACAGCGATGCACAGCCGAATGATAAAAACGTAACAATGGGAAAAAACCTTTTTACATATTAGCTGTGTTCAGACAGATGACATCAATCACCCACTGGTCAGCACCATATTCTCTTGTATTTTTGGTTCCAGCTCCCACAGTAATGAAGAATGAATAATATTATCAGGCCATGCAGTGTCTCAGTGAATAGCAGCCTCCCTTCAGGTGATCGGACTTTGCTAGCTTGAAAGAACAGATGTATCTTTTTATCAAACTCTGACCCGCTCCTGCAAACTCATATGCACTCACACAGTCAGTGTTTCAACTGCCTTTGTCCATCTGGTGTGCTTCATTAAGAGCTCTTTTATTTCCTCTAGTTGGCATGATCGCTGTTCAGTAAACAGAAAAAACCCTCTTTCCACTGTGTTTTTTTTTTTTCTTCTTTCTGGCATTTGGAAGATGAAAAGAGATGACAGTGGATTTTAAATGTTCCATGTCACCTTAGCAAACACAGGAGTGTTTACAGTGCACAGAGCCATGTTTGTTGTAATTGTCTGTGACATCTTTTTTGTTGTTCTTCGCCATCATGCCTGAGCTTCACTTGCTTTCATGTTCTGATCAAAGAATTCCCACTTACAGACTGTCCTCTCTTTTTTCTTTTGCTCAACTCGTGCATGTTTTTCTTGGGATTTTGAGCACACTGCTGATTATCGCACATAATCACTAGCTCAGTGATTTCATGCACTGTTTTGTTTCTTATGACCAGTTTTATTTACTTGTGTTTGCCATTTTAAAATATTTTGCTTTCATGTCACTTTAATGCCCCTCTCTTATTCTTTTATTTTTTTTTGGTTTTCTGATCTGTTTGTACTTGTCTATATTTGCTTGAATGTAAAGTCCAAGTACAGTATATTGCAAAATTATCTATACCCTTTGAACTTCTTATGTTTTGTCATGTTTCAAGTACAGACTAAAATCTTAATTATTTTAGTGAATATGCTTAAATGTTGATGTTCACAGATGTCCTTAGTCCAATAGTCTGATGTTTTCTTCAAGAAATGGTCATAAATCTCAGTCTAGTGATGTGCAAATCTGTTAGAAACGTAGCAAAATATCGACTCAGGTGGGCTGAAAATATAAAATGAAAATATTCAGATTGCTGTTCTTGAAAATCAAAGACATTTTTTTCCCTCTATCACAAGTGCTAAGTACTGTCACATAAAATCTCAAAATACACAAATTTGTTGTAACATTGCAAAATGTGGAAAAGTTAAATGAGCATAAATACATATGAAGACAGGGAAATACTTTGTGTGTTTATCTGATCATAAATTTTAATCCTCCGGTTTTGCCAGAGGAAAACTTATTCAAACATTTTGTCTTAATCACAAGGCTCACTGTGCAATTTGAACGTGTTTCACACACACTTCCACATCAAGCAGTCAATGAATCCCTAAAAGTCGTGAGTGTGTGTGTGTTTGTTTCCCTGGATTTATGATGTAGATGAAAGGAAGGGCATTAGTTAATATTGATGAGAGCTGCCACTCAAACCTTCTCACTGGAGCTCACTTAGAGATGAGAGAAATGACCTTTATGCTCACACATCCAAACACTGGCACAGAAAAAGCTTACACAAACCCTTACATGGGTTGTTTTCTCATTAACGGTAAACTATTTGCACCTGCAATTAAAAAAACCCAAAAAACAACAAAAAAAAAACCAACAAAGAAACTAAATGTGTGTGTGCATATGTTTGAGGATATGTGCAAACAATTACCTGCTAATTGTATAGGTTGAAATTACCAGACAGCGTTAGAGATTCTCTAAAACTATCTTCTAAGGCTGGAATCTGATTTGAACCAATTCATTCTTAATTGCCCATTGGTATGCAGGACAGATTATAGATTCCTAGGTAACCAGCCGGTAATTCATCGCACTTGCAAATAAGAAGAGACAGGAAAGGAGGCTAAAAAGCTATTAGAGCGATCGGAGTGGGAACAGGGCTCATATGAAAGGGAAAAAGGCTCTCGTGGAAATGGAGGAAAATAATTAATCATACACTCTTTGGTGATTATGAAGGAGGTAGATGCACATAAAGATGCAGGGAGTAGGCATTCCTCAACACTTGGTTTTGGACACACACACGCAGCAATGCAGTCAAGTCATCCAGGCTTTGTGAGAGGTAGTGAGACATCTACCTCTCAGTACCTGTCGTGTTTAGATGTTCTCTGATTTGTTTGTGTAAAAGCCTAAGAGGTCAGTCTTCTCTGAAAGCACTAGTGATTATTTGAGCGGGGGTACATTTGTGAAAAGGAAGAATATGTGTGTAATTTTTTAAACTTGTCCCATCGCAGTTTGCCCACTCACATTCTGGCTCTTCTTTCAGAGGGATTTAACTGCATCCAAAAACATGTATACTCTATCTAGCTCTTCAGACAGTCACAAGGATAGATGGTTGTTTGCTTGCTTCTATTTCTACCACCCTGCATCTGCCTTTTTCTTTTAACAAGTGTAGAAATGTAAAGATATAGATTTATCTGTCATAATTAGATAAATCTTTATGTCTGGACAGACAGGCTGAGTGCGACTCCATGGGTCTGTGTTGCAGGCTGGCATAATTTTAGCTCAGGCCTTTGACTCAGACCCACATCACAGATCTTGTCACAAAAAGTGTATTTTGTTTGTCTCATAATGAAAAAATATTTTGAATGAGAAAAAACCCAATGGCACTTTGATGAGCAAGCTTGATGATCAAATATTCATCTCATTCACTTTCACACTCTGACAAAAGAAAAGTTAATGACAAGTACAAATTCATTACCATAAAAACTGGGATAACATTTAAACGAACATACACAGATTTATAAAAAAATAAACAAGATATTACCAACTTAATATGGTAATATCTTATCTGACAAGATAAAAAGACGTTACTTACAGGATTATACTGTATCATAGCCCACATTACTCTATGCCTTGTGGGTGTGCATATAGCATATGGAGTAGAGATTGTGACCCAAGTTTCTGACTCAAGCTTGAGTTCCACTTAAGTCGTCTGGTTGAGATGTTGGTGGGTCAGGAAGTAGGAGTTCATCCTGTAAACGGTGGGTTGCCAGTTCGAATCTCCACTTCGTCTGTCTTAATTGTTGTGTCCTTGGGCAAGAGCCTCACCTCTTTCTACAAAGTAGCTAGAGGCTACAATGTAGCTTACTCCCATCGGTGTGTGAATGTGTGCATGAATGGGTGAATGACTCAATGTATTGTAAAGTGCTCTGGGGTCCTCTGGACATGATAAACTGCTATCTGAGCAGGCCATTTACCAGAAGCAAGGACTTGAGACTCGACTGAGACTTGAGATGACTGGACCTTGTGATCTATGACTCAAGTCTTATTATTACTCTTCATCTGAGCAGTGAAAGCAAGCAAGGGTGTGAGCTACAAACCGCAGGTCTGAAAGGCTGCTCATATTTTACTGGGAAATTACATGCTTGATGACTAGACAGTGGAGTTTGTGAAAAATGAGGTAACAACAATATGTTCACTTTAGCTGTTTCTTCATAATTAGGACTAGACAGCTGTCTCCAATTTAATGTATTGGATGACTTTGGGTTGTATCAAAACAAAATAAAAATAACTTACCTCTACCATTCTCTCCCTGTTAAATAGGGTTATGATGTATTTTCCAGGCACAAAGTGCCATTTTATTGCACAATCAATTAGCTATTACCCTCAGTTGTTATAAAAATCCTGTATATATAAAAATAACTTAAAACAAATTTGACTTTGTAGTTGCCTTGGAATTGGGCCTCTCTCTCTTTAAGAAGGCCCTTCTCTTTCTGACACTCCTTCAGCATGTCATCATAACAATGATGCCGCCTCCATGATGTCTTTAACAGTCATTCTTAGGAGTGTTGGACTGAGAAGTAGTTTGTGTGATAAACTCAGCAGACTTGCAGCTCCACCAGGAAACTGCAATCAAAATCAGTAGAAGTTTTTTGGTATCCAGCACATGACGAGTGGAAAGTGATGATGAACTGGATATTCCTGCTAAACAGACTTTAAAATCTTAAAATATTATTTCTCAAATGCCATTACTTAAAGATACATGTGAAATTATAGTAAATATAAATATTAATATGGGACATTTGGGTGGAGTGACTACAGGGACACGGGAGAGGATTTAAAGAAATCTGGCTCTGGAAAACTGTGACAAAATTGATTCGAAAGACATTTAAATAAGATTTAGAAAAAGCTAGGAGATACATGGCAAGTAGGAAGAGAGAGGGAACTGGAATCAATAATTGCATGCATCAGAATAAGCCATAAAGGCTTTAATAAATCTCTGAAAATAATTGGTAAACATGAAATAAGGCTTTGTGAAAAATGTAAGTTGCCTGAAACAGTTCAATATGTTCTTATGCCTATAACAACATATAGCTCAGGGTATCCCAGCCACTCACGGCAATTATAAGCATTTTTAAAAAGAAAATTTTAAGCCCAATCTTAAAATTATAGAGTCTGCCTCATGAACTTTCTCGTCAATCCGCTTCTTTGTATGTCATACGATAGACAATGATTAGGTTATGCTTCCTGCAAGACAATTAAGTCAGAATTATCCCAATTATAAAAGCATGTTTACCTTTTGTGATAAATTGACAGTAATAAACTCACAGTGAATTCACAGTTCAGTTTGGTGAATTATTGGCTTTGAAGTGTAAACTTGCCAAGCTTCACACATTACCTCTTAGCAGTCCCAAAAGAGTTCAGAATAAGGTCAGAGCCCTCCCATCTGGGGCCCTTTTAGTTGGAGGAGTCACCAGAGGCTGCTTTCTAAATGGGATCACAAACTCTGCTCTGAGGAACATGCCATGCTTTTCCTTTTCTCTTTTTTGAGATAGGTCAGGCTTTTTGTTGTGTTAAAGTTTCAGGAGTATTAATAAGTGGATATTTTTGCCCTTTTGCTCAACAGTGTCTCTTTCATTTCAAAACCCACCTGTGTCCTTCTTGCATCTGCCAGTGGCAAGGCATTTTAATTAAAGTACCTCCATACAATTCATCTCTGGCTATTATTGATTGTCGACAGAGAAGCTAGAAGGAAACAGTCTGAGGCTTTTGACTGAAGTACTTGTCAGAGAACAGTTAGTAATTACATCTATAGATTTCCCTTAGGTAGAAGTAAAACTTTGCATGAGCCCAATTCAATTTGTGTTCACTGGACTGCCTTCCTTTCTTCTTTCATTCTTCTGTTAGTTCTTTCATTGCTTAATTCCTTTCATCTTGTATTTCCTTTCTTCTGTTCCTTCATGCCTTTTTTCTTCCTCTTTGCCTTTCCTCCATTTCTTTCTTCTGTCTTTCTCTTCATCTTTTTTCTGTCTCCCAATCCATCCTTGATTCATGTTTCCTTCTTTATTTCTGTGATTCTTTACCTTCTTGTCTTCCTTTTTCTTTACCTGTATTAATTCCATATGTTTTTTTCCTAGATTCTTCCTTTTTCCCTTCACTTCTTTCTCTCTGACTGTATTGAATCTGGTACATTTTGGAGGGAAATGTGTCAGGAATGTGCTTGGGGTTTCCTTGAGAAGACAGAGTGATGCGCAATGTGAGTCAGTGGAGAAAATATTTGTTGATGGCCTCTGGTCATCTTATCCTTGGAAAACACATTTTTTTCTGTCTATAGGAAATCCCTGACAGTAACAGTAAAAATTGTGGATGAGAGCACAGTCGATGTAAAAGTGCTCTGACAGACAAAATATTACTCTTGTGGCAATCGGTGTGATACAGATTGTGAATCACTGGCACTGATGCATAGTCACTTCGACTCACCCTCAGTCTCAGTCATTCATGCAACTATAGACTTGCATGCACACCCACATGTCCTACTCTCTTCACACGTTTTTCCACAGGCTCCCGTCCTCACACATAAATGCACACGCAGTCACATGCTCCAGGGAATGATGGGATGATAGTACAGATGGCATACTAGAGTATTCTTCTCCGAATAGGAAGGTAATACTGCCAGAGCAGTCATGTAGGGTGAGAGAGGAGTAAAGATGAGATCTGTAATGTGGGAAAGAATCCATTCCTCCGAGAGAAACAATCGGACTGAACTATATCAGCAACATTTTGTAGCACTTGTCACTTCGATTAACTTAAAATGTTCAGAGAATGATGGTGTAATTTTTGAGAGACTTTGTATAGGAAGGATTACATAATTCTTCCTGTGACTGCGTTTCAGGTCCGATATAATCGGCATGGTAGCCAGTGTTTATGACAACTTGTATAGAAAAGGAGGTTGTTCTAGACTTTTTTTTGTCATTTTGACTAACAGGGTTAAAAAAAAACCCTGCCATAAACTATTTATACTTGTCAGCGTCTAAAATAATAATAGTGACATATTCAACAGTATTTATTTCTTATTCATTTTAGCAAATATTCAACCCAAACACGCTGAACAGAGAATCCATTTTGTGTCATTTCGCATCAACCAGATGAATATTTGTAACTCTCTGCAATGTGACGTAGTTCAGTCAAATGGTCAAAACAGGTGAACCAAAAACAGCATCAGCCACCAGTTCCAGGTTCTTCTGATGAATTTTAATGTTTAACTTTTTGGATTTTTTTAAGCTCTTATGGATCTTATACCAAATTGGCAACACACCTGCACTTCATTAGACCAAACCAAATGACAAAATCTAAACAGAGAAACAGGATTAGAGTTATTAACCTAATTTACAAATTCATCTACATAACTAGATGAGTTTGTAATGGTCTTCAAAATTAAACATTTTATACAGAGGAACTCAAAAGGTTACCTTAAAAAAAAAAAAACAATACAAAAAAAAAAAACCCTGCAATTGGTAGGACTCAGTGATGCAATCAGTGACATCATAGACATTTAGATTAAATCGGGAAGTGCTGTGCTGGGGGGGTAACATGTAACATGAATATACAAAGCATTACTGCCTGTAACATGTAACAGGCAGTGACATCCAAAAGGGACAAACAATGGTGAGTAAGAAAGAAAAACAGATCATTTTTCTTTAGTTTCTTTGAAACATTTATATTCATCAAATGGTCCAGAAGTGTTAGCTTTAACTGAAACATATACATAGATGTAAATTGCTATATAATGCTACCACAAACAAACCTGTGATAGTGAGTGAAGCAAAGTGGGAACAGGATTGTTTAAATTAAACCATTAAGACCACTATAAAAAGATTAAATAAATCAGAAATAAGAATAAGGGACAAGAGGACAAAAACGCTCCAAAGCCCCTAATGTGTTGTCAGCTTCTGGATAGCAAGATGCATTGAATGTGGCTTCTGGGTCTGAGATGATGCAAAGATGCTGTCATGGGAATGTTTCTTTGATTGATTTAGTTACCTTTACTCTGTGCGTAATCTATGAATTTGACAGATGGCCTTCAGATTTTTCCGTCTATGTTTCAAGAAACCAGTCAAAGATGGAAAATATGCAAACCCCTGAATAGAATAAAGAGTTACAATTTCTCAAGTTATTAGGGTGATCCAATAATATATCTTTGACATAAGCACCACTTTCAAAACACTTATTTTTCAAGAACACCTGAAATCTGACCTATAACACTTTACAATATTTTAATTTTATGTTGACTATTTTATGCCTAAAAGTTGCTCAAAATACATGTCAAATCTCACAGGATTTTTTTTATTTAGAAACTTAAATAAACTGTTCTTAAATCCATTAGCTTTATATATTGATTGATGTGTTGTTGTCTTTTTACCCCTTAGTATCATTATCAAACAATAAAGGAGTAAGCTCCTCCAGTTGTGTTTTAGATACATTAACTGTTTCCAATCATCTCTTTCTGAGTTTAAATAATATGGTTTGAAAACATTGTGGAATCCGATCTCCTCATTGGCTTTGCCATGTAAACTGGCTACACATTTCCCAAAGTGAAATTTTGTGTGTGTGTCAATTTTGTGTGTGTGTCACACACAAAATTTGTTATTTTGTGTGTGATTTTAAAAAAATCCTTTTTTGTGTACAAAGTTGGGTTATTTTCATTCATCATTCAGTGTTTACAAATGTCTATTTATTTTTTTACCTTCATACCTTAAGCAGGATTAGTATTCATTCCCTTTAAGTGTCCTTTTTTTAATCCTATTTCTGGAGTGAAAACCATCAAAACATTCAGTGACCTGGACTAGATAAGCTAGTTGCTGCCTCTCTGCCACAGGACATCATTCAGGCCAGGTCAAACAGATGTTGAGCTGAGATTCTTGTGTCAGCTGAGCTGAGAAATGGAACATGAGAACCGCAGGTCAAAAGATCCCATCTAGCTCATTGAGACAGCACACAACATGCTCCTGACCTGAAAGTAAACATTTTGCTTCTTCTGTTGAAGCAAGCAGCTCTGAGCAGAAAAACTGATGTGTCCAGGTTTTCTTAAAATTTGAATCCTTTCATGTTTTTTCTTAACCCAAACTTTGTTGATATTGTTAGTCAAACTTAGTCAGTTTTATAACTCATAGGTGGCTAGGAAAATGTTAGATGATAATTTAGATGTTTCTGTTCTTTGTTTTGTTTTATTTAGTTTTACTTTAATAAATCACTCATGAACTATCTTACTGTATTTACAAATATGATGCTTGCTTATCAGTAATTAATTTTACAAAAATAACAATTCTGAATAAAAATCTAGTGTGCCAAATTGCATCTTGGGATGGACAAATGGTTAACCCATTAAAACATTTTTTAATAGATAATGGCACAGACTAATTCTATGTATGTAAATGAAATAGTTTAAGAGTAGTCATCAAATTTGCTGCACAATATAATTTCCAAGATTCTTTACATGAAAACAACACAGAACTGGCCAAAGCGTTGTTTATTCATTCTTTTTATAGAACAAATCTATTTTTCATGAGCAGGCTGTGTTTAGAAATATCTGCTCTTTTCAGTTGTTTCCCTACAACACTCACAACTAGTGACCCATTCAGCTTTAGAAATATAGATCATAATCATTCATTACAAAAACTGATATTTTTTGGATGTACTGCAGTAAGTGCATTATAGTGTTCAATGTTGCCGTGTGTATTTCTACGTTTGTTTTGTTTTTACCATCTATTTGAGTAGCTGTTTGGATCATTTTGGTGGATACAGTGATCTCTGTGTGTCATGATGTGCGTGCCAGCGGCCTACCCTCAAGACAAAGAAACCGAGTCATACATTTGTCAAACACAGCTCCCACAAACCTTCTTGTGGAGATAAGTCTGTGAGTGTGCATCTGAATGTTTGATGAAGCATGTGTGGCTTACTGTATAAGCCCTGTGGTGTATTTAATTAGCTCCTGTTACAGGACAATAGTGTCTGGCCCAACTAAAGTCATGAATATACAAAGCATTAAATAGAGATATTTTCATACGTTAGAGACAAGCTAGTAATAAAAACCCCAAATTAAGTTGTTGAAGTATACTTTGAAATCTAATGCTCTTCAGGCTTAGCGCCTGTTCTTCTTGTATACATTCATGTGTCCATTTCATTAATATGGTGCAGGCTTATGTCATATTTATTTTATTTTTTTTTATGTAAATGTGAATGCTATACCTCTTCTTGAGTGTTCACAGCCTCTGAAGTAGGTTTTAGGTGTTTACTTTCTTTAACACGTGACCTTCTCAGCATGTCACCAGGTTCTGCATAGGCCCTGGAATGAATCTCACATTTAAATTAGGTGTGTGGATCCTTCTTAGGCAACATGAAAATGAAGATTTCCATTTTCTTGGAAAAAAATGGAAGAAAATATACCAATGTATTACCGGCAACATTTTTTCCAATAAAAAAGATGACAAATAATTGAGGACTAAAGTCTTTAAAATTTGTATTTTTTTTTTATTTTTTATTTTTACCTGCTTAAAGACATTTTAAACTCAATTTGTTGACAAAAAAGAGAGGCTCCTTTTACTAAATATAGTGATGGTGACCAAGACGTGGAAAAACAAAATGTCTTGAAAAGAAAAGTTATTTATGCATAGGTTTCCATAGAAACAGATGCAATATGGTTATACAAAATATGAAGTAATCTGAGTAATTTGCTACATTAAGATAAAAAAAAAACAAACACATTATCCATGAAAAATTATGAACTAGGATGAGGTATAATCATAAGGTCTTGGGTCAGACACCAGTCAGATCGTATTCCCTCTCATATTCTCTCTAAAAATTTCAAACTTTCATCATTTCTATAAATTGACTGAAGTTTACATTATTAGATGCTCAGTGACATTATGATTGTTTTCTAGTTCAGTAACTAGAAATCACTCAGTGGAGAGTGAAAAACCAAGGAACTTAAATATACTGAGGGAGAGAAGAGAGTGACAAGGAACCAAAGCGACTAATCAGAGGTAAATGAAAGCAGCTGGGAAAGGGAGCAGGCGAACTCCAATAGGGAAAGAGAAACAGCTGGGAAAAGGAGCCGAATGTCAGACTGAGGTTAAGGTGGGAAATAAACAGAACAAAGAGAATGGAAAAATAGGGAAAACTGAACCTAATTTACATAGTAAACAGAAAAAAAATCACTAATCTAAAAAAAGAAATAAATTTAAAGCATAAACAAAGAGAGCAAATGAACTAACACCAGGGATAAACTAAAATGACAACGCATTTGAAAGATGGTGTAGAAATGTTCAAAGCGGAAACGAATATGAAACTAAAGATCTCAAAACCTACAGATTATAACAGACAGTACCTTTACATAAAACTGCTCTGAGAAGAACAGGGTTCAGTGCTAATTACATAATTAGCACTGAACTCTTTTCTGCATCGTTTTACAATAACCCTTTTTTGGAAGAATTAAATAAGGAGAAACTTGTTATGAATTACCGCAATCTGTATTGTCTTCTTGTTATTATCATTTTGTAGGATTTATAACTAAAATATTGTCATATTTTGACAAGTGTTTCTTTTTTTTATCTCTCAGTTTCTAACCTTGATATTTTTAATTGTGATCACTATCATTTTTTAAGACAAAAATACAAGTGTGAATTCCCAGCCTTACGTGTTTTCTCTGCAGATTCTTTAATTTTTGTAGTATTTAACATTTTCTTAACAAGACTTTTAACATTTGGATGTATTATCCACATACAAATCCAGTATTTTATTAAAAATAACACAACAACTTAGAAATCAGACGTGATCACAAATAATGCTTGAGCGTTGTTTTGAAGCTTTCTGAAAACACTGAAAAGGGTAATTTTTTATAGTCAATTAAGCTTGGATTTATGTTAGTTTATAACTGGTATATAAAAGCATTATCATAAAACAACTACTTTTGCAGCTGATAAAATCAAAAGATGTGCAAACACTGCAATTCTGAGCAATTGGACTTTACGGGTACATGAGAAGCACTGATTGTTGCACCATATTCATCCAGTAAACTTAAAAACAAAACATTTATTCCCAAAGTAAATGTCCTGACATGCCAAGAAAACAAATTTTACAATCTTGTGCAAATGAGAAATCTATCCTTCTTCTAAAGACATATTTTCCTTGTTATCTTCAGAAAAACACTTTAATGGCACCCATTCTTTGGCATTTATATTTTTCGTCTTGTTTTGGAAAGGTTATCTTCTTCGTACTTGAATAGCATAATGTGTCTCTTGTGTGAAAGTCTCACTTAACTGAGCTAAATGTCCTTCTGAGAGTTTACCAGCTGTTTGCATGTATTTACTTTCCTGATGGTTTCTATGTATTTTTTGACAAATTGAAATGTATTAAATATTATTCTTAGTCTAGCTTTTCTGTTTGGTATTAAAAGCCAGAGCCATTAGAAGGTAACACAACCTCCAAAGAGGACTGTAGGGATTGAAATTTAGCAGACCCAGTGCTTCCATTTCCTGTGAAGCCCTGCAGTGGAAAACACTTAAGTGCAATGTATTTTTTATTCTGAGTAATACATATTTACATATTTATCTTTTCATATCTTAATTAGGAATACAAAACAAATATACGTGGGTTTAGCCAGGTTCATCATTATTCAGAGATAATCAAACATAGAAATACTATTTAAATTGCTTTTGCATTGTTAATTTCATACAGCTAGACCTAAATTTTCTGGCTGTTTCCTACAAAATTGTTTCACTATCAGTGAAACCTGAGCCAC